>JAODAH020015925.1:0-10309 GCA_027574865.2 Coproporus ventriculus | reverse complement strand
TTGCATAAATTCTAAACTTAAAATTAAATCAGTTCTAAGTACTAACGATCAACTAATTAAGGATATATAAGCACCTATAAAATACTGATCGTATTCTTCCTGGTGAAACTTAATCTAGCTGAAATAAAAGAGAAACAGAATAAGAGATAAAAAGAAGTAGAAGGGCTTGTTTAAAGATATTTAAAAGAAGAATTGGAGAGAAGGTATATATGAATGTGTAGATGTAGGGAAGTAAAAACTGTTTCGGAAGCAGAATGAAAGGTTGATTGTATATAATCTATTGCACAATGCATCTAATTTTGAGCTCTATGCATATTACGACAAAGAGATTGTAAGTTGTAATACCATTAAATGCACATTAATGTTTATCTTCACTGTACTTTAAAAATTTCTTTTAAAATAATCTCGCAGGAAGTAAATGATAAATTCGTTCGAAAAACATCCTTAATTTGATCGCAATACCAAAATTAATGAATCTTCTTTATTTTTCTTTTTATACTAGAAAACTATTGGTCCATAAACTGCTTACTACTTTTCTAAGCGTCAAGCTTTCCTACATAAAAACTTATTTAAAAGATTCGATGTATCTTCTGTAAATGTTCTCTTAACACATCATTTCGTTTACATTTGCGTGGACATAGAGGACATTGAAAGGAAGCTTGAAGTCCACATTCATACTGTAAAGGTATTTGTAGAGGTGGTTTTCTTGGTAAAGGAAGACTTTCTTCAGGCGGTGTAAAATTCATTTCTAAAACAAACGTTCATATCAAAATAGTGTCATTCACGAAATTGTACACAACACGCAAGATGCAAAAAACAAACAAAAAATAAAACAAAAAGATAAATAAATATAATAACTAATTTATTTAAAAATGCAATAAACCCCCATATAAAAATAACTTTAACTATAACAATTCGTGTCTAACAAACGTCTGCTTGATTCATATATTGATTTCTATTCAAATTCATTCAGAATAATCGTTTTTGTTTTCAATTGTGCAAGCAGATTAAAGGCAAAGCCTTAAAGACTTATTGTACCCTACTACATTAATTAAATTGTGCCCTTCAACTTTTCATTTGCTGAATATGATCAAAATGAAATTGGATGTGTGTCTGCAATTTTCCTTTCTGTTTAAATTTCTTCGGACAGAAATGACAATGGAATTTCGGCTTAAGACCACACTCGTACCGCAGGTGCCTAATCAGATGCGATCTCTGTTTGTATGTGTTATCACATTTCGGACACATGGATCTGCCATTTTCGTCCTTTGCAAATTGAACATGTCTGAAATCTAGGAAAAGACAAGGTTAATATGATTAAATAGATTTATTTTATTTAGGATATTTACACATATATACAAGTTTTGTGTGTCAAAGAAAAAATAAAGAAAAGAAAAAATAAAATAAAAATAAATAATTTATTCGTATAAGTTGTGTCGATTGAATTTGTGCCGTATTAAGTTGCTCTTGTAGAAGCATTTGTAGTCACATAAGGTACATGCAAGGTTCTTCACAAATCCACATTCAATTCGCATGTGTCGGTCAAGAGTGTATTTGCGGATGTAACTTTTAGAGCATTTTTTGCATTTGAATGGTTTCTCCGATTGGAAATCTAAAAAATTATAGAATTAGTACATCATTTCAGTGAATATTTGCTTATAATTACAAATGTAATACATCAAGTGGTCTTACCTATTTTAAAGAGTCGATGCATTAAAAGTAGGTGCAGTGGTACTTTAGACAACTCTAAGACAAAACGTTTTCTAAATTTAATGTGATGGGTTTAATAATTGACGAAAAACTTGAATATAAAATTTATTTAAAATACCCCTACCTATAGAAAGCAAATTCTTTAACTAGCCCTAAGCAAATAAAAAGCATCTAAAAAGCTGTGTCCTTAATCTAAACAATAATATAGTAATAAAGACAAAAAAAAAATACAAAAACTGTCTTATCGGAACATGAGTAATTGAGGAACTATTTCAAAAATATGGTAAATTGATCACATGTTGAGTATTATCTTGATTAAAATCTAATTATTGGTCCCTTCACCTAAATATCGCACTTAACAATTCAATATAGCAATATAATATTAAAAAAATCGTTGGTAAGCATTATAAGCGTGGTTTCATTACGTAATATAATAAATATCCTTTTTACTAATTGAAATTTGACCTGAGCAAAAAATCTGTAACATAGGAATATAAAAAAAAATCTGTACAGGAACAAATAAATGAGGTTGCTTCGTTTTCTGTATCACTCGGTAGGTTTTTTTTATAAAATATTAGGAAGATTTACAGTGTGATTAGAGTGGATATGTCATTCCATTACTCAAAATATTATGGAGTAAGATAATATAATGACTCTAGACATTTTTTATTTTAAAAGTTATTTTCATATTGGACTCTGCCAATCATTGTTTTCAAGGTCAAGTGAAGGTTATTATATGTTGTAGGGATATATGCGATGTTTTTTATTTTGTTTGGCTTCTTCTTAAACTTGAAATAAAAAAACGTCTATTTTTTGCATTCTTTAAAAAATAAAAGCTCTGAAATGTGGGAAACTGAATGAAATTTATTCATTTAATTCTTGCAAAAATAGTAAAAAACAAAATAAGCCTCTGAAAAATTGATTGTTAGATTACAAACTAACTAACTGGCAGCGCTTGCTGTTTTATAAATTGTACCAAAAGTGAACCGAATTATATAATTGAAAAGCAATTTTCTCGATAATTTGTGGGATTTAGAAGCAACGAGTAGTCGAAATAGATTCCTTGGGACATTAGCTTCACATTTCTGCCCTTATGATATGCAATTTATAAATACTTATATGGAATGTATGTCATGGTATTTGCCTAATTTTGGGCAATAATTGTAACACAAGTTCAATTATCCACTCTAATCACTCTCTTATCACTTAAATATTAGTTATTTTCATTATTTTCTACAACGGCCTCTTCTTCTTTCTTAACACCATAATTAATATCTTTATGCATCCTCTCCATATGCCTAGCCATATGCATCTTCTGCTTAGCTTTATACGAACAATATGGACATTTAAACTGCGGATCCTTCCCGCATTCCCATTTCTGATGATTCCTCAATGAGCTCTTCAATTTATAAATTCTACCGCATACATTACAATCATACCCTGGACTATCCAAAATTTCCTTTTTAATTTTTGGCATATTAGCAGATGTAATTGATTCCAACATAGATTTTTGCAAAGTTTCACGCATTAAAATCATCGGAAGAGCTAAATGAGCAGGCCATTGTTCCCATTGACGTTTCATACTTAAATCTTGAGCTAAAACATGAAGATGTGTTAATGGAGGTGGTTGGAGTAAAAAGGTTTATTAAGCACCAAAACCAAAATAAGCGTGAAATTAAATGCGGATAAAGAAATTAAAGTGTAAATTTACAAAAGGGTACTAAATACTAATTGGATGGTTGATGGGGGTAGTAAACGAAACAAAAAAATAAAATTTTGATAAAAAAATATGAATTAAGTAAAAAAAAACACACACACAAACAAATAATGAGGTGGTTACATACTGATGGTGATCCACTTCTTATTTCAATTTTTATAGTAACGTTACCTAAAAAAGAAAAAAAAACAGAAAAACTGTAAAATGGAATTTTACTAACTTACCTTCTATTGCAGTTTTTATTCTTTAACCAAAGAATGTATGTAAAACCAACAAAATTACTGAAATTTCAAAAAACTACATAAAAGCAGTCATATATGAATGAAACCGTTTTATTATTAAAAATAGATATTACCCTGATATTTACAACTAATAAAAATTATGTTTTGTTTTTAAATGCGCCCCCAAAATATATTTATATTTAATTTTATAAGAGCAGAAAGTGCATTAAAATCCTGGATCCTTTCAACAATAAAATTTTTGATGTCTATATAGAGATTGCCTATGCCTGTAAACTTTTCCACAATTCAGGCACGGAAATATTAAGGAATCTACAATTTAAACATTTCATTGAAGCAAGACTTTATTTATAATAGTCATAACTGTCGACAAGTTCCTTAAATTTAACAATTTTGTTTGTATGCCATCCAATTCACAGTTTCAGAATTTCTCATATTATATAAAATAAAATTTTACAAGAAAATGTAATGCTCACACTTCCATGTGCACCCACCCCATTACCCGAAAGGTGTGGCATGTTCTGTATCTAAAACACACATAAACAAATAATGGGTTGGTTCCAAACTGAAGATGATCCACTTCTTATTTTTCATAGTTACTTTACCTACAAAAGAAAATCAAAACAGAAAAATTGTAAATTTGTATTTTATTAACTTACCTTTAATTGCAATTTTTATTCTTTAATCAAAGGATGTAGAAAAAACAACAAATTTGTTGAAATTGCAGAAATATGTATAAAAAACAGACATATAAAGAGAGAAAATAGAAAATGGATAGGAATAGTTATAGAAACAAATAGAAAAATTGAATGGCTAAAAGAGAAAAGGAAGAAAAATACAAGAAAGAGGAATACAAAGATTACTAATATTATTTTTAAAATGTTGGATGATATATAAATTGCATTTACGCTTTACTTTCTAAAAAGAAAGATAGTAATGTGGATGTTATAATTAATAAAAAATTGAACAGCAAATGAAACATTTTTTATTAAAAATAGATATTAGCCTGATATTTACAATTAATAACAATTATGTTTTGTTTTTAAATGCGCCCCCAAAATATGTTTATATTTAGTTTTATAAGAGCAAAGAGTGCAATAAAATCCTGGATCCTTTCCACAATCAAATTTTTGATGATTATATAGGGATGCTTTATGCTTGTAAATTTTTCCACAATCCAGACAAGGGAATTTCAAGGAATCTAAAAGAAAAAAAGTCAAACAAACAATATTAAAATTAAAGTACCTGTTGGAAAAATAAAATTACCCGTTTCAACTCCATATGATGCAACTTCATGTGTCTTCTATATTTATCAGGCTTTTTAAAAGAACTATTACACAACTCACACTGCAACTGTGGTAATATTCCGCACTCTAAAGTTACATGTCTATGAAAGGTGTGCTTCCATTTGTAAATTTTTCCACATTTTTCGCATGAATATCTGGTATCAGGTAAATCTGGAACTAAAGAATAGGAAAATTAAGGAAAGGTACTAACAAGACTCTTTATTAATAATTATTTAAAGTCTATTTAACATTTTTTAAATTTATTAAAAATATATTTATTAATTAAATTTTAATATTAGATTTAAATTCTATGAATGGTACGGTTGTGGCGGTTTAGATGCTCCTTGCGTTTAAAGCTTGATGGACAAATAGCGCACTGAAATTGGGGAAGTTTACCACATTCGTATTTCAAATGACGTGCTAAGGTCCCTTTTGATCTGTATTTTTTGTTACAAATGAAGCACGTTAATAAATCATCTTCTTCCAAAATATTTTGGAAATATCCTGAAACGATTTTATTAATAAGGAAAAAAAATATAAAAAACGCGCAAGTATAGAATGAAAAAAGAAAAAATAGAAAAGATCACACACCAAAAATTGATTAGAATATAAATAAAAGAAGAAACAAGGTTTTAGTTTTTAAAAAAATATTTTATTTTAAGTACTTTTATAAACAATAACAATTTTATTATGTTATTAAAAAGTTGTAAAATTTTATTCTATTTCTTTTATCTGAGTACTTTTTTAAGAAACTGTTTTAATTTAGTTGAATTATTATTACTTTGATAGAATAAAAGCTTTTCAAGCGAAGAATTTAAAAAATATGTTTAATATAATATATGTTTTAAAATTTTTATATTTTAATTGAATTGCTGACCTCTTTTAAAATTGAGAAAATGATGGGGGAGGGGCTGTATTGAAATTTCTTGAAAATGAGGCCAGATGAACGATAATTCTAATTTGCTGTCGCATCATGCATTTCTCCAAAGGAAGGAAAGGTGTGATGGTCACAGATATGTGGATCGAGCCGTAACAGAAATGCATAAGACGTGCTTTTGCGCAGCTAGTGATGATTTATCTTAAAAAAATGTAATTTTTAAATATTTCAACAATTTTAAAACAGTTTCGACTTTGAATTATCTATTTAATTAAAGATTTTTTATAGGAATGGATTTTCTTCTTCAACAGGATTCTGATTTTGCAATAGTATCTGGTATCTAGAATCTGTAGATTCTAAATGATGCACTTTCCTCACATGCTGCAAAAGATTACTTTTGAGTTTAACTTTCTTTCCACAAACGGGACAACCATATAGGGGTTCCTTCTGGCACTCAAATCTTAAATGGCGATGTAATGATGCTTTAAGTTTATATCCACGAAAACACGTGGTGCATATAAATGGCTTTTCAATAATGTTCCCTAAAAAATAATAAATTAAACAACAATATTACTACAACAAAAAAGAGCATTTTTGGTGTACAAAACACAGATTACTAAGATTAAGTGCATTTTAATTATATAAATTTTTTCTAACTAAAAATATGGAGTTTCGCATCAATGTAACAAATGTGCACATTTTTAACAAGCAATTAAATACGAGTTATTATATGTTCATACATCAATGCGTTATTTATGGAAGACTTTGAAGATTCTTGATTTGATTTATTTCTTTTGACATATTATGTCTGTTCAAAATTGTAATGATTCTTTCTGCATTCTCCTTTCTTTTTTTCTATGTTAATCTTACGAAATTAATTGGATGTAACGGTTAAAGGTTGGTACCCACCAAAATAGGATATGCAGAAAAAAAAACAGAAGAGATAAATAAAAAGCAGAAATAGAGATTAAGAAATAGAAACAAATATTAGCAATAGGAGCAGTATGAACTTAGAAAGATGAATAATGGTAAGGAATTTAGTGAAAGAATAGAGTTTGAGGAAAAGAAAAATAATTGTAAAGGAATGGAGGGGAGGGGGAAGGGGAGAAGAATTGGGGATAAAAAATCGGTTCATAAAATAAACATAAGCAGGAGAAACATATTAAGCAACCTTTTCCCATAATTTAACAAAAATATAATTTTAAATCAAAGTAAAATTTTCTTCAAAACGTTTCTTTGGATATATTTAGAACGACTAGTACACACTTTGGTCTACAATAAAAATTATTATCTTATTTAATGAGGTGGGTGGTGCCTAATATGCGAGGCAAGCACGTAAGCCCTCCGAGCCCTATAAGGACAGAAAGGACATTTCAGTATTGGTTCAATTCCACATTCCTGTCTCATATGTCGACTTAAAGTTTTCTTATGGTGGTAACTTTTAAGACAACGCGGACAAACAAAAACCCCATTATATGATTCCAATATTGATAGATTTAATTTTGTTTTCTGTTTGTAGAGAGGTGTTATGATAAGACCTAAAAAATAATGGAGGATTAATAAGGGTTGGAAACTACTTTTCGGAAAAAAAAAACTTACTAAAGCAATACAACAAACATAATAAACAAAACTAGCAAAACATAAAACAAAACCATGCGGCTAAAAGATTTTCAGATTCTGTTTAGTTCGTTTTTATTTAGTTTTGGTAATGACGCAAACGTATATGATTGCTAAGTTCATATCTTCGTTTTGCACGATAAGAACAGAGGTTGCAGTTGTATTTAGGGATGATACCACATTCTAGTTTCATATGGCGTTGGAGAATATATTTTTGTTTGTAGTCTCGAAAGCATCTCGAACATTGATATCTTGTTGTTTTTAAAACTTTGTAACCTAAAAATAAAATGTATTAATATTTGAAACATGAATAAACAATGGAAGCAGACAACACAATTTGAATAATTTTAAACATACTGCCAATAAACATGAATTTTTTTGTTAAAATTATCGAAACATCAGAACTTCCACAAAATTTAGCAGCATCTACTTACCATGAAAACATTTAAAAATGTTTTCAACTTAGGGGAAAGATGGAGAGAAATTCGAGTTTTGAATAACTGAAAAGATATAGAAAGAGGAAAGGAAGGAGAACAAAGGTGAATTGAATGAAGATGATTGAGATAATAACTTATTTTTCAAATAATCTTAAAATGACTATTTAACCATTTGAACTAAACTTCTTCTATTTTTCAATAAATGTGTTTGATGTATTTAGAAATATTTTTATAGACTTAACACATATATTGTTTATAGATATTTATTTAAAAATTAAAATTTTAAACAAAACACGAATTACAATGTGTGATAACAATTAAGGTTTTGGAGATGGAAAATTCTTATTCCATTGATGTACAGTAAGAATATGTTGCTTCATATTGCACTTTCTAGCAAATTGCTTCTTACAAATATAACAAATAAATTCTTCATCCTTTTTATCATGCGCTTTCACATGTTTTAAGTACATTTTTTTATTTTTATAAAAACGATTGCAGATTTCACATTGGTAAACCTTTAAAGGCTTTGTCAATTTCAAACCTAAAAATAAAAAATATCAATAGAATATCCAATTAAAAATTGGTTTAAAAGAATGTCAGTAGAATAGTTTAAATTGTTAATTTGTAACCTCTTGTACCTTGAAAGTTATAATTCGAGCAAAATGTTGCCAACCCCAAAATAAAGGAACCTCTAAATTCCATAACTAAATTTTATCAAAATTCAGTAAATTTTTTATTTGTACCCACCTATATAAATTCCTATTAATTCTTTAACAATAAATTATGAAATAAACAATGTGATTGGTCAAGTTAGTTAGCATACTCCGAAACTAAAAATTTGTTATTTTATTAACTTAATTATACAAGTAATAAGTGCTAGCTGAAAACATAATCTGCAATCTAAGAATGTAATATATCTTTTTTTTTTAAATTTAGTCGACCAAATCCATCTCTAGATTGGTGAACATTCATAATATGTTGTTTCATGTTAGATTTGCGATGAAACATTCTAAGGCAGACAAAACACTGGAATTTTGGATCTTGACCACATTCATATCTCATATGGTAATTCCTTGTAAATTTATTCTTATAAGTTTTGGTGCATTTTGGACAAGAATATCTGATCATATCACCTAAAAAAATTTACAAAAATTAAGATTGCCATTAAAATAAAAATAAAAAGAAAGAATAAAATGTTCGAAATAAGGTTTCCTGTTAGTTTTTAAAGAATTGAAGAAAAAACTAAATATAAATAAAAATTCTAGAATAATATTAGAATATGAACAAAGTTAATAAAATAGTTTCATAAGTTATTCGAAAAATAAAACACAAAGTTTGATTTAATTGACAAAATCTTCAACAGAACTAAAATCAACTAAAAAAAAAAAATAGTATCATTGCTATTTTTCTGATGAATTTTCTGTTAAAAAATAAAACATTTCAGAATTCTGTAGTAGTTTTCTTTTCTATTATGCCAAAGTATCACATTTTATTCTGATAAAATATCCATAGAAGTTTATTGGGCCAAAATATTTATTATAAATAAAAATTTAATTTTTTGTGAAAAAAATCTTTATTGAAAATCCTACGAAATTCATAACATTGTCATAACAATTAATAAATTAAAAAGATGCATCTCTAGATCGGTGAACATTATTAATATGTTGTTTCATATTAGATTTGCGATGAAACATTTTAAGGCAGATGTAACATTGGAATTTAGGATCTTGACCACATTCATACTTCACGTGATGAGTCATTGTAAACTTATACTTATAAGTTTTGTTGCATTTTGGACAAGAATATCTGATTGTATCACCTAAAAAAATTGATAAAAATTTAAATTTCCGTCAAAATCGAAATAAAAAAAAACAGAAAATAGAATAAAAAGTTTTTAAAGAATAAAAAAAAAACTAAAAATAAATCAAAAAATGTAAAAATTGATTTGGTTAACAAAATAATATAAACAATAATATCAATATTTTCAATTTCAATTTAAAGCAACATTTTTAAATTTTATCACCCACTACTTAAGTATCATCATTCCGATCAATCTTCCCTTTATATTTAAAATTCATGTGTCAACAAAATAAAAATAAAAATTGAAATAAATTTTATTAACTTAAAATTAGCAAATTATTATTATTTTTAAATGATAACATTATGTTGTTGGATCATGTGTTGTTTGAGGTACCATTCACGACAAAAATTTCGATTGCAGTATATACAGTGTTGTGTTTTGGGCTTTCCACATTGGTTCTTTAGATGCCATGTAAGATTTTTCTTATGTTTATAGCTTCGAGAACAATTTAAACAATGAAATCTACTGTCCAAATTGTTTTGATCTAAAAATAAAAAGAAATTAATAAAGTAAATAAAAAACAAATGAACACTATGCAGAAACAAACGAATTCAAGAAAACCAAA
>JAODAH020015869.1:0-18570 GCA_027574865.2 Coproporus ventriculus | reverse complement strand
GTCTATCAATCCCTCCAATTTAACTTCAAAAATGAATATAGCAGTACAAGTACAATATTGTTCATTATTGGCATATTTCATCTCGCTAGAGGGCGCCTCGTTGTCTATATAGCTAGTTAAGAATTCGTTTATTTTCAATTTTAGACAAAATGTATTTTTTCTTTGTCCTGACATAAATTTTAAAGCAAACGGAACTGAATTAAATTAAAAAAGAGCATGTGCATAAATGCATGTATTCGAACAAAAGTTGAGCCATCACACAGGATGTTCGTCCACCCAGACGTAACCCGCTAACCTGATGGTACATATTTCCTTGCACAAAACCTGATTGTATCTACAGCAATGAATTGATACTCATTTAAATTCCTACCATATCCAATACCTTGCAAACAAACATTTATTTTTCTATAAATAAATTAAAATAGCAATCAGAATGTACTTTTAAGAACTTTCGTTTACTTAATTAAATAACGTGTAGATTATATAATTTTAAAATTATTTAAGTAAAATGGAGCAATTGCAGTTAAAAAATAAATAAATAAATAGAAGAAAAATGAATAGAAAAGAAAATTTCTGAAGAAGAAGAAGAATATTAACCAATTTTTCTTGTTTTAATGCCCCATCTTAAGTTTGTTTAATGAAAACTCCTCATCGCATTGCTAATCTCTTCAGTTAATTACAAGATTTACTTTACTCCCTCTCTTCGTTAAGTGTTTCATTCGCAATTATTTAATTAATTTATTATTTTTAAGGATAGGCAGCATTTTCAAAAACTATTTGTCTATTTATATCCAAGAAATGTAAGTATAACTTGATCTGATTTCTTTTCATGTTGTTCCAAAAACATTTAGATTTAAAATTTTACCAAAATGAAGCTTGAAAGTCACTTTCACTTATTTTTCCTCATTTATGAGTATGATAACCTTTTATATCCAATAAGACACGTTAAATAAACCAGAAATGATTCGATATTTAATCTGACCACAGCTTTACATTCGCATAAAAGCCGAGCCTTTAAGCATTTACCATCGAGGTTATATATCCAAGGTTTTCAATTTAGATGGTACCTACAATTTATTAATAACAAACTTAAATAGAGCGGACATTCAAAATTTAATTAAATTAAAATTGTGTAATTAGCGAAATTTTACCTTGAGTGATAACATTTCGAAAATATCCAAAATAAAGGTACACAAAAACACAAAACCACCGGTTAATTAGTACATTTCTTGCGGATATCATAATGATGACACATTTATCACTATTTTTTAATAAAATCACCTAGAAATCATTTGAAATCATTAAAAGCGCCACATTTAGTTCCTTATTTAGTTTTTGCGGGACGCAATTTTGAATTGCAATATAACATGCGCGACACGGTATGTTGTTTATAACTAAAATGAAAGTCTTTGGTTTCTTGCATATAACAATTTGTATTCTTGAGGTAGACAGGTGAGTTCGGAGATCCCCTCTTTAAACTCGACGTCACTGTGTGTATGTTACGCATTAAGGACTAACGGTCAGACCTGTAATTGCTAATTTACAACTGTTCTAGGCCCCTCAAGACATTTACGACATTGTGAACTGAATGAAACACGTTTTTTCTACTAAGTGATAACTGATAATTAGAGCCTAAAAAATTCTAGGTGGTAGATTTTATTATTATTAACAGTATAGTAAAGAAAAAATATGTTACATTGAGTTTCTAAAGAGCTGGAGCAATTTTTAATTTTCCAAATTTTTTACGAGGTTTCAAGGACTGAAAGAAAGACTACTAAAAGGTACCCTCATAACCTTTACTCATGATTTTTTCAGAATTTTGTATCTACCACAGGTCGAAAAAAAAAATATAAAAAGTCCTTATTTTGACCCTAGCAAAGAAGGAGAGATGATTGAAACTTGGTTTTTCGATGGTATAAAACCAACTAGCAGAGTAATTTTGATATTCATGATGGGGGCATTCTGTCTATCTTAACCTGAGGTACCCTTTGGTACTTAAATAAAATAATTCAATTAGTAATTTCTAAGTTTTTCCAATAAAAATTTACAAAAATTAAAATAACAAAAATAGTTTTCTTCAATGTCGTGCACTTGAGCAAGAGTTTACAAGCATAATAAAGCCAAACTTCTTTACTTATCGAATATTTGAAAGGATTTTTTGCAACAAGATAAAATTTATAAAATCTTAAATTCAGAAGATTAAAAAATCATTTTAGTAAACATTTCCTTCTTTTATTCCTATTTTTTTTATAAAAATTATTGCACAAAGCCATTTAATTTTTAAAATGTTCAAATTCTATTCATTTAATGAAAAGCTGTAGGCAACCAAATTTACACCAAATATTTATATTTTGATGACGTGTTGTGGCAATTCTGAAATTTAAAATTTTGACATTGACAAGGGAGGATGGGCTTGTTTTGGTTAAATGTTATACAAAAATGTAACTACAAATACTCTAAATTACGTCACTAAAAATATGAATTTGCAACTAAAAATACTCCAGAAAGGTATTAGAGCCCAAGATTTAACATATTTATTACGATGATGGCATGAACATTAAATAACATGGATACGTAAGTGTGCTCTTCTCATACATTTTGAATTAATTTGCATCCTATTGCTTTCTATTAAAAAATGCATTCCCACATTTTTTATTAAACAATTAGAAATTTATTTACTTGTAACCATGAGTACCCCATGCTCGTAAGATTTATATCTAAGCAAGCTGCTTCGACAATTTGAAGTACACAGAAATTTGATTTGGTAGACTATGTTTTAAACATTTGAACATTTTTGTTTGGCATATTTCATTATCCCACATTTCATCATTCATTCAAAATTTGTTGCGTGCGATGGCTGGCCTTAGATATGTAAGCGATATTATCTCAATAACATATGTAAGTCAGAAGAATATAATACAAAGCTTATATGTATTTGTAATTTAGGGAGACACAAGCTGCTACACCTACCACCAGTGGGATAGATGTATCTGAAATACCCGATAAAGATAAAAAACCTGAAGATCCTCCACAACCGCCAAGCCCAAATGCGTTAAAAGTTGCTGCAACGGATTGTTTAAACAGCTGGATATGTTATTTGCAGGTAAAATTATTCTTTCATCTTACATAATGCAATTTATAAATTTATAATTTTAAGATCGTGATTAACCTTATTTATCTCTTAAAATTTATTTATTGCAGATGTTAAATAGTTTATGTTCTGCTGGATTGCGACTTTCACAATCTTTATCGACTTTAGCACAAACACAAAATCTATCATTGGCAACTCAAAATGCAGCGAGTTGGGATGAACTAACGAAATCAACTATTGTTGCTAGTCATACTGTAAAAACTCATATTGCAGCTGCCATGCAGGATTTATGCATTGGAGAAACATTCACGGATATTGATGCACAAAGGCAGCAAGAACATAACCAACAAATCATCACCGAGAACATACTAACATTTATAAATTTGCAGTATCAGTTTTCCATAGCAAGTTGTGAGTGTTTCGGAGCTATGGCTATGTGCCCTTCTTGTCAAACGATGGCAGGTGGTATGCATGATCCAGAATGTAGCATGGCTAATTTACAACAATGTTTTATGAGACTCTACAGTCAAGATTGTAGATCACAGATGTCAAGTCCACACCAGATGGAAAGAGCATCTTTGGATAGTCCGAAAGGGCCAGATGTTAAAACACAAGAATTTTCCCGGCAGCAAAGTCCGATGAATCCGGAACGAGGTTCTTCACCTTTTCATGAGACTAGAGGTCCTAGTCCCATACATAATTTACCGGGAATTATAGAAACTATAAGAGGACCTTTCCCAAATCCAGGACAGCTGCATACTATGAAATCACCATTTCCAGGAAGAGGATCAAGATCACCTTTACATTTTCCTTTGTTTCCTTTAAGTGGGCAAAGGCGATGGTCAGAAGCAGCTGCTGCTGATGTTTCTGGTGAAAGTGGGGATAGTACTATGCGGAGATGGTCCATGCCCTGGGATTGTGGAAGAGTTGAAGCTCCTTGGCACCAAAGATATTTACCTTCGAAATTAGCAGTACCTTCAGTTACTTCACAAGATAGAAGCCGAAGTACCACACCAGGTAAGTAAAACGTTGATTCTAATTTTCCATTTTTATATTTTCATTTTTTTTAAGAGAGTGTACCTCAAACTGGTACCATTACAAGTGGTGAAGGTCTTTCTGAAGCAATACAGCTATTATCTTGTAGACCTATGAGGTGTGCTATTCCACATAATACTTTTGGAGTACAAGGAATGCAATCTATGTGGGGTGAAAGTTCCGAAGATAGATCTCATAAACGTTATCCCGGACCTTTACAACGGTAATTAATTTTAAAAAAATTATTCATTTCATGAGATTTATTTCATTCATAGAGGAGGCTGGCAATCAATAGATGTCCCGCCAACAAGTGGAATGTCAGTCACAGAACATTATGATATTTTTCCACCTGGTCTTCCATTAACATCCCGTAAAAGTAGTTCATCAACTGATTCATCATCTTGCCTTTCTATCCATAGTCGTTCAACTACAGGTTCATCTGATCGTTCAGAAAGTATTGGTGGTGCTGTAAGATTAATTTTATCATTTCTCTATTATTAAAATGTTTTATTCAATTATTTTAGGAAACTATTCGATTACACACAAATTTCTACTCAATGTGGAGTGGAAACGAACACTTGCCTTTTATAAGACTGCCAGAATCACAAGAACCTCAAGAAGATAGTGATGCTGAAGATACTCCAACAGATGGAAAATCATTATTTCCTAAACCAACTTAATTTTTACAAACTCGATCTAAAATAATTTATATTTTACATTTAACAGTTTCTACTTTTGCAATTTAAGTACATGTCCACCTTAAATTTTCGTAATTTTGCATACACAGTACATTAACTTGTGGACAAAATATTTTTCTTATCCTTTGACACGTTTTGATTTGTTTTGTTTCGATGCTCAACCAATTCATGGAATAAAATTGTGTCAAATTATTCCAGAAACTGTTTATTTATTTCTATCAACCAAAGTATTTGCTTTCGTATTGTTACTCCATCAACTGAATAATATGAAAGATCCGGATTGCTGTTTTGTACCATTCTTGTCTTCACTGTTTTTCATGAATTGGTAGAGCATCAAAACAAAACGAATCAAAATGTGTCCAAGAAAGGCAAATTAGGTCCAAATTAATAAAATTTGCGAGAATAGAAACAGTTTAATATAAAATATAACAAAATTTTAAACTACAATAATTTACTTTATATTATGCTTTACTGTTTTTGACTGAACATTTATATATCGTGCAATAAATTCCTAAATAAATAAAAGTAAAATAGGATAATTCTTATATGAAGGTGAAAATGAATAAATTACAAATATCAAATTATAAGTTAATTTTTTTTTTATTATGTGAATTTTAATACAAAATTTATTGCTTATGAAAAATGTTATCATTATTTTCGTTATTTTTGTTTTTAAAATTTTCAAGAGTAGATTGTTTAAATTTTTTTAAGCCTTCCAGAATAATTCCTGTCAAATCGTTATTTCCATTTAATGTCTTCCTTATACAAACTTTGTAACTTTTTTCTTTATATATGCAAAAGTTATGACTTCTGATATATTGATGTTGTTACATTTAATAATTTTACATATCAATTGTATTAATACTGCGAGTATTCTTCTCTAGGTGTCATATATGTTTAACTGACTTTTTAATACACCAAAACGAAATAATATAAAGATGTATATTATCCAAAACTGCCATAAAATTCATTTATAACAACTGTGTACCTATGTCTTCTTTACATGTCAATGTTTAAGCTAATAGACCACTATGTCAAAATGAAGTGGTAACAATTATTAACTTTAGCCACTTCAATTAGTTTTATATCAAAAATTATAGTGCTGATATTTTTAAATCGTCCAAAGTAAATTGATTTGTGATCCTTTAGCTTCTGCAAAATATAATTACAAATGACACAACTCGTATTTCCACTTATGTGTTATGTGCAAGATATTTTATGGGGCCAATGTATTCAAAGTCAATACTTATAATAAATGTGTCTAATAAAATTACTGGCAGTTATGTATTATAAAATATCACCATTTATGAATTTCAAAAAATAACGGATATCAATTTTGGAATATTTCTCCTTCAAAAACAAACTTCGATCATATTCAATTAAAAAAAAATTAACAAAACTACATTTTAAAAACATACATTTATTTCTTAAACAAACTTAAATAAAAAATGATATACCTAATAAATAGACAATATTAATTAAAAACATTTGTACACCTATTTCTAATTTTTGTTAAAATAATATACAATTAATATAATAAGAAGCATAAACCATCAAATCCTTAAAACTTATAAAAATAAGTCGCTAAGGAGATGTTTTTTGAAAACAGATTTTTTTCAAATAATCATTTACAGTCAAATGATTTTGAAAGTAATTAAAGATCTTCATCTTCATCGATGTCATAGTCCCCATCTTCGCCATAATCTTTATCATCATCGCTATAAGGTTCTATATCATCAATCTCTAAATCTGTCTGCTTTGAACATATTAAGCACCTAAAATTTTTTTTTATTGAAAATTGTAAGATGTTATTCAATTAGGATTTATAATACCTGCTTTCATTAATGCCGTAATTTATGCAGTGTTCTCCTACACATTCGCAACAACCATCATGGAACCATCTCATGCTTGAAGCCCCCATACTTTGGCAATGGTCTTTACACTTCTGCAGGCTCATACATTTTGCCATGTATGCAACTGTACAATTTAGAGTTGTCATATTAGGTTTTAAATTGATTACCTCCTGTTCTAAACTTTCTAAAATGTTTTAAAATTTTATGATAAAACATAATTAAGTTTGTAAAATATATACTTACGTAGTTGATATTTCATATCATTTTTTGGAGCTTGTAAGATGTGAAAATCCACTGGAAATGCAAAATTGCTCCATCTATCCTGTGCATCAGGTTCATCCGTCAAAGCTTTAAATAGTTGAAAATGACCAATTAAATCGTACACATTAGAAGTTTTACTTAGGGCGGTCCCAGTATCGTTTGGTTTAGGGCACATATCTGTGGATTGACATAAATTTATTTCATAAACAGTTTGCTGGTGATTTTAAATATAGCACTTAAAATTCTTAAAGGAATTTCATGTGGTGCTATTTATTAATAAATTGTATGAGTAACAAGATATTAAAAACAATGTTTATACAGCTTGCGCTTGAAAGTGTTTATGCAAATTCTGTTATTAACAATATAATTGACGACTTTAAAAACTCCTTAAGTTTATTATTACAACATTTTTCTTTATTTTTAAAATATCATATGCAACATAAAATTTCAAGGGATTAAATTTTTTTAAGGCAAAACATGCAAGTTAAAATTAATTTAGCAGGAAATAATTTATTAAGTACTCATCTTTTAATTTCTACCTACCTACACACGAACAACATTCATTGTATAAAAAACTGAGACAATTGGCACATTCTTTGCAGCAACTGCAGTCTTTTTTGAAATCACATTTACATGATTGTGTAAGCAAACATTTGCTTACAATAGAACCACAAACTGCCTCGTTACAAGGATTTACTTCCTTCAGGAACACCAATAATGTTAGTGATATTGCAATCACCCATCGCAACATTCTGCGTAAAATCTAAAAATAAAATTAATTAATTAAAAAATAATTCAAAAATTATAATCGCGCGCGTATAGTTGTACATTCAACGAAATTAAAATATAAACCGCTTATTTATAAAAGCG
The DNA here is from genome assembly GCA_027574865.2 of Coproporus ventriculus. Classification (NCBI taxonomy): domain Eukaryota; kingdom Metazoa; phylum Arthropoda; class Insecta; order Coleoptera; family Staphylinidae; genus Coproporus; species Coproporus ventriculus. Next base: position 10,762 of record JAODAH020015869.1, on the reverse strand, counting down.
CCTGCGGGCAAATTTAAATGCTACATGTCCCTGAGAAGCAATTTCCCTCATAAAACGCGTTAAAATTAAGAAAAAATATACTTACCAGTCTGCTAAGTGAAAATAATCCCTTAAAAATTAAATTGCACAAGAATTAAATGTTAATAAACCAAAATATTTGAAGAAACTTTGCAGAATGGAGCATCGTGCCTGTCGCCTTTAGAAGAAACTCGTTTTGCTACTGATTTGTCTTCCCCACTTCTCTTCTATAAACTCATAGCGGCAAGCAAAAAGGTAAAAATGATTATGGAATATCTGACGACCTTTTCACCAACTCTGCTTTGACTAATTACACGCTCATTGCATCAATTATGAAATTCATTAAAGTAAATTTAATAATTTATTGCATTAAAACGCGCACAATTTCAATTTTAAAACAATAAAACTCGATAATGTTTCTCTAAGGGCACCCCTTTAACTGCATCTACCTGCCTTTAAGTAGTTCGTTGAAATGCTAGGAATGTGTCCGTATGACCACCTACGTTGCTTTGTTTTTTGAATTAGACCGGTTTCCTGCTAGGAACAAACACAATAATTCAACCACCGATATTTCAATATTTCCTTTCTTTCATAACTTTTATTTCAAAAAAATATTTTAAAACCGAAACAAATTGATGAATATTTATGTTTATATGTATGACTAAACTCTAGACGCATGAAAAAGCTTTTATCACGAAACTAAACATGATAAATGAAAGAAATTAAAACATAATTTATTACGAGAATTAATTCATTTAAAAAGGCACCGAATCTAAACAATTTATTGTTGCATGTTAATTACATATCACATTTAATAACTTATAAATTGTGATATGTTGTCTATTTAAACCAATTTTCAAATTTCCTCCATTTGTAGTAAGCAACGGTCAAGTTCTTAGAAAACCGTAAGGTATTAGGTAGATAGAATAATTACCGGATGTATACCTACAGGTAGAAATAGTGAATTAGACAAAATTAAAAAAATAAATTTGTAAATATCGGAACAATATAGAAAATAGATATTAAAGCCAAAAGTTCCTGTGCGTATTACAATACCTATTAATAAAGAACAGATATACTTGTAGAGATACTCAGAGGAGATATTATGTCTCAAATACTGAAAGATTTGAGAATACCAGTAAGAGCAGTAAATAAAATTATGATTTAAATTAAAATTTGGACATTTTGAATCATTGTACATACACCAAGGATATATTGTCTATTTTTATCCACAGATATTGTACAACAACTTTCGTTCAATATTTATATTTGCATATCAATTTATATTTAAATATCCTTGGTGATCAAAACAAATACAATTTTAAATTAAATTAAAATTCTCAAAATTATTCCAATTACTACATTTCAATTTCCTAATACACATAGGCAAACTTTTAATTAAACTCATAAATATATTTCCAATTTAAAAGAGAATTAAAAAAAATAAAATTCCGCCTTAAATTTTGAATTTCTTCTAAATATTGGCAGCAATGAGTTATTTTACCGCGCACGCTTATTAAAAATAAATGCTGTCAAAAATAACATGGTGGTCGACATTTTAACCGTTATTTGCATTATTATTAATTCAAACAACAATTCATACATTAATTAAAGTTGTGTTTTGTGTTATTAGTGTTATTATATTAAAAGAACAATGTTTAACTCAAAACTGGAGGTGGATCGCCATGTGGAGAATTGTTTAAAGAAAACCCATAGCTACTTGGAGGTATGATCATCATGCACGTCATGTATAAATCAAAAAATTTCCAAGTTCTATTATTTAATTTAAAAAATAAGCAAACATCATGTCTTTAATTTCATAATATATAACTGCATCATGCTCTTGAATCTATTTGTTAAATTTTCATTGCATTTTCAAAGAGAGGGTTAAGTGCGCCGGAAAATGGCGGCAATTCTAACCTTGAGGTGCATTAAAAATCTTCCAAAAAATATTTTAATTGTCATCTTATCATATATCTTATAATTTTGAAACAAAGCATTAGATTGTGCCTTTGAGGTTATTAATCATTGAAGTATTTTGAAGCCCAAAGTAAGCAAAATTAGGTTTCGATCATAAAATTTGTTTGGAAGGAAGAGAAGGGGCAATTGCACACTTAAAGGCTTCAAATTAAATTACTACAAGAGCTTTTTACATTAAATATAAGGAAAATGTATTTATTATTGGTTCGACACAAGTTTTTATGAAAATGATTTTTTTTTTACAGAGAAATTTAAGATGTTTTGCATTTGCAAAATTGTATTACAACATAGGCGATTATGAAAATGCACATCGTTATATCTCTGATTACATAAGCGTTAAACCTCTTGCACCTGAAGCTCAGAATTTATTGGGAAAAATTTTGGAAAAAATGGGTAAAAAGCAAGCGGCGCTAGAAGCTTACAGATCTAGCTTCGATTTAGACCCTAAACAAAATTCTTTAACCTTCAAAAGTAAGTTTAACTTTAATATTTCGTTATTACATTCATATTAAAAATTTAATTTTAGTTTGTGAATTGTTAAGTTCCGAAGATATTAACTTGGATCAACCAGCCGCGAAATATTTTTGTGAAAAAGCTCAATCTCTAGATCCTTACAATCCCATAATATTTCAACTTAAAGAACGTTTAATTGCACTGGAAAGTAAGGATCCTAACGATGTTTCAAAACTCTTAATCAAAGAATTGGAAGTTCAACCTTTGAATGTTGACATAAGAGTTCGATTACTACGCCATTTAATGCAAAATAATAAAGTAAAGGAAGCTTATATTCATGCATACGACATCGAGCAAAAACACACCCCGATATTTTTAAACAACTTAAGTTGGTATGAAACCGTTTCAGAAGTTTTGATTCGTTATCAAAGAGAAAATATGTTGAGTAATACTTTAACTTGGGAATTTTGGATGTTATTAATATCTGTTTTGGATAAAATGGTTTCTTTAAGTTTGGATGAACGTTTTATAACCTCTAAATCCAGTTCAGATAGTGCAGCTTCTGCTGTTTTTAATTTCGATCAAAATTTAAAAATAGCTTCTGAGAATATTAAGAATTGCCCTGAAAAACAATTAATTTCAGAATTTTTGAATCATTACAGTGGCCAGTTATGCTTACATTTTTCCACTTTGTTATATAAACACGCAAAGAAAGATTTGATTAAATTTAAAGATGCTGCTCAACTATCTTTACCGTTACTTTTTGCGGCTTATAATTTTCAACCAGTTGATTTGCGAAGTATTTGGGTTGAACATACAACAGAATCATGTAGAAACAGGCTTCAAAGATGGCATCGTGAAGCCGCATATCGTTGTTCTCAAGTAGGACATATGCTATTAGCAGCTGGAAAAGATAAAAAATCTTCATTGATTGAAAAAGCAACCCAAAGTTTTACTGGATTATGGCGCGAACAGATTTTTAAGAAAATTTTCGTTAAAAGAGATCAACAACTTAAAATTAAATCAAGTTTCTTCACGTTAACCTCACAACTTTTAGACATCTCAGTGAGATTACCTGATCCAACAGATTTATTAAAACACGATGAAACCGCCCAATTAGTTTTTCCAGATTCATTACATAATTACATTTGGATTGGCTTAAATCAGAAATTATCATTGATGGGTTGTTCTGTATTTCAAGGATTACAATACTCCGTTAAAAATTTAGGAAATTGCGCTGCAGAAACTTTAAATACTTTAGATATCCAATCTTTCCTTTATTGTGCGACATTATGCGCACAATCACAATTAGAAGAAAATAAACATACGATTTATTATAATTCCGAAAAACCGAATGTATTATTTGCAGCAATTACAGAAACTTTAGGTACAGCTTTGCAATCAAAATGGTTACAATCAGCGTATAAGATATATCGCAATGAACATAATTCCGATCTTAGTGATATTCGATTAATTTTAATTAGAGGAATAGAATGCATTCGTTGTGTTGGTAATCATGGCTTAGATGTCAAACTTTTGGTTAGCCTTGCAAAAATATTTGAAGAACGTGCTAAGACCTTAAATAAACATTCAGAAATTGAATTTAATGATGCAAGAGCTGAATTATATTGGAGAGCAGCTTTACCACTTTTAGAAAAACTGAAGAAAAACCAAGCAATGTCATACGCATCTAACAGATTATTTGAATATAAAATGAAAAATATGACACCTACAGAAATCATTAAAAATATTGAAAACGGTAAATTATTTATCGCAATTCAATTAATGAAGAAGAAAGAAAATGAAAAAGCGTTGCCAATTTTTGAAACATTAAAGGATCCTTGGGCTAGTTTTTACCAAGCACAAATTTATAAAACGATGGCAGAGAAAGAAACGAATTTAAATAAAGAAAATGTTACTTCAGAAATGAGAAGCCAAAACATAATTTTACTCACAAAAGCTCGTGATTATTTATATTTGACTTCTGATCGTATGAGAGATCCAAATGTTGATAAAAACCATCCGATTAATGAGAAATTGGGAACGGAAATTGAGAAAATTGAAAGATTACTATCCAGAATCGATCCAGATATTTCTACAAACCGAAATGAATGTGGAGGTGTCTTATCGGATGAAAGTGTTTCTTCAATCGATAGTGATAATTACCATATTAACACTTCTATGTATCACAGTTTTACGAATGGAACTTTTAATAATTCTAGGCATGATAACTCACATAATACACAATTTTCAACTCCGTTTCGATTAAATAATACGAGACGTGAAGCGAGGCCTAGCCCGGAAAGATTGGATGCACAAATAAGGCAATTAATGGCTTCTAAAGATTCTTCCATAAATCACATTTTAGAACAAAATAAAGTTATGGTTGAATCACATCGTAAATTAGTTGATGAATTAAAAACCTTCAAAGATGCCGTTTGTGAATTGACGTCTACTGTGAATGATTTAAAACAAGTAAAACATTCTTCTGAAGATATTGCAACTATTAAAAAGTCTATAGATGAATTGAAGGTTTCGGTTGATGAACTCCAAAATTTCCGGAATATAACTGATATTGTTTATGAAATGAAGAAGGAAATTAGTGAGTTGAAGAAGGATACTAGCAAGATTAAATCGAATCAATTAAGTGATGAAGATTTATATGTTTTGGATGAAGAATATGGAAGCGATTATGCAAATATAAACACAAATGTGTCTGCTTTGACTCCAAATTTATATCCTAATTTAGGGCGAATTCCTGCTGCTGCTAATTCTTTGGCTTATGCAACATCAGCTTTGTACCATGGAATGTATTCCATGTATCCTTATGCTGGATTAGGATTACCTCAAGCTGGTGAGTAATGATTACTATTTACTATTACCTATCAGTAGATAGAAGAACATAATTCTTTAAATCAAAAAAATCTAATGTAATAATGCATGACATTTACAGCCAAAACAACATTGACAACAATTTTGCTAGTGCAAAATTTAATAAAAAAATTCGAAAAAGATGGCCATGATAATAATTTTGGTTAACTATTTTCAGGAGCTTTACCATATGGACCAGATTCAAGTTTAACAGATTTTAGACAACCATTGGCACAAAGTTTGGCTCAAACTGGATTAAATCAAGCAGCATTCCAACAACCAAATATACCTCCTCAACCCCAATTAGGTCACAATTTGGGCCCATCTCCAAATATTCTACCAAATGTCTCAATACCTCAAAACAGTTATGGTCAATTGGCACAGTTGCAACAACACAACATCAATAATTTCTTCAAAGACAACAATTTGCCATCCCAAATATTTGGTTCTGGTTTAACCACTAGTAGTTCACAATATCAAGTATCATCATCAACAGTAACGAGTAAAGCTCCACCTGTAAATGTTGTAATAACTGCTTCTGATCCTTTACCGACAAGTAAAACAACAACACCTCAGATTTTGTCAGTTACAATACCTCCACAACACTTAAAAGGCAATCAACAAAAAGTTCATAACTACCAAATTCCTATGCCTAGTACCGCTTCAACATTAACAACAACACCTTCAGTTTTAAATCAATCTCCAATGCCAATATCAACTCATACACTACTATCAAATGTTGCACCACCTATATATTCAGCAATAAGTGACAACAAATCACCAAACAAAAACTTAGATCCAAAATCTGAAAAATCTTCATCTCAAAGTTTTAATAAATCTGCAAATGAAAGTGATTTAAATATATCAATAAATTCACAAGATGAACATGATCCCTGCCCAGATTTTAAACCCATAATACCTCTTCCGGATGAAGTCCCTGTGAATACGGGAGAAGAAAACGAAACCGTTCTATTTTCTGAACATGGCAAATTATATCGTTATGTTTCTAAGGAATGGAAAGAAAGAGGTGTTGGTACTGTAAAATTGTTGCAAAATCCACAAACAAAAAAGGTGCGACTTTTAATGCGTCGTGATCAAGTACACAAAATTTGTGCTAACCATTTCCTAACACCCGATTTGGAATTAAGACCAAAAGGTGAAAAAGGATACGTCTGGGCTGCTAATGATTTTGCCGATGGAGATTTAGTTCTAGAAAGTCTTTGCGTAGTATTTAAAACCCCTGATTTGGCCAAGAAATTTTATGAACAATTTAATAGTGCTAAAATGTTAGAAGGTGAGATTCCGAAATCGAAAGATGTTGAAACTCCAAAATCAAAACCATTCGAAGCAATTGGAGGATTTAAATTTACAACGACTCCAGCATTCAAACCAAATGATGATAAATCAGATAAAACCATCACAGATCTTGGAGGATTTAAATTTACAACAACTCCAACCTTTAAGCCAAAAGATGATAAAGCACAAAAAACCCCAATTTCCACCAACAAAAATAATGAAAATCCCAAACCTAGCCCATTTGCTTCATTCAGTTTTACTAAGAAGGATGAAGAAAAACCATTAATCAATCCATTATCTAAAAATCCATTTACACCAAGTCCTTCATCTTTCCCTTCATTTAATTTAACTAATATAACTCCTAAGGATGATGCAAATAAAAATTTACCAGCATATATCTTCACGCCTGTCCAAAAACCCGAAAATGTTAACGATTCAAAAACTGATCTGAATGATTCCGCTAATGAAGAATTTGTTCCAACCGCTGAATTTACTCCAGTTATTCCATTGCCTGATTTAGTTGAGATACAAACAGGAGAAGAAAATTGTGATGTATTATTTGAATCTAAAGCAAAATTACTGAGATTTGATTCAGATACTAAGGAATGGAAAGAAAGAGGTGTCGGTATTATGAAATTGCTGCAAGATAATAATATAAAAAAAGTCAAATTACTAATGCGCAGGGAGCAAGTTCATAAACTATGTTGCAATCATCAATTACTAAAAACTCAAAAATTTACAGTTAATGAAAAGAAACCAACTGCAGTATCTTGGTCTGCAATGGATTTCTCAGAAGGTGTATTAAAACAAGAAGTATTAGTAGCTAAATTTAAAACTGAAGATATTGCAAAATCTTTCCTTCAAACAATTAAAGATGCCCAAAACAATTTAAATGATAATAATTTGATTAAAAGTTACGAAGGATATTCCAGTTCCAGTGATAAGAAAATTAAGCCTATTGAACCAAGTCCGACAAAATTAACACCACTTTCAGAAAAATTCAAACCAAAAACTGGTTATTGGGAATGCAAAACTTGTTTTGTATTAAACGAACCTAAAGTTACTCATTGTGAAGCATGTGAATCACCTAAAAATGAAATGGTTGGAAAAACTCAACCAGATTCCCAATTTTGTTTTGGAATTGGTGCAAAACCATTAAAATCTGCTGAATTTTCATTTGGTGCTACTACAACTGAAACGAAAACAGGTTTTGGTGAAGCTTTTAAGCCAAAAGAGGGTTCTTGGGAATGTAAAGAATGCTATACCAGAAATGATAAGGAAAAAGAAAAATGTGTGTCATGTGAAACTCCAAAAGAAGGAGTGGAATTAAAATCTGAAAAAAGTGGTTCTAGTGGATCTACACTAAAAGGGATAGATTTAAGTACAGGTGGATTTAAATTTAATTTTGGCATCCCTGCACAAACTTCAGCACCTAATTTTGGAAAAGTCGAAACAAAACCAGAATCAACATCTTTGGAAGATAAACCTGCAGTTGTAACATCAAGTTCTGGGATTTTCAAAACAACTTGGGAAGAACCAAAATCTGTTCCACCTGCTCTAAAATTTGGAGATGCTTTTAAACCAAAAATTGGATCATGGGAATGTAAAGACTGTTATTCAAGAAATGAAGGTGATTACTGCCTTTCTTGTGAATGTCCCAAAGATGATACAATTCCAGTAAAAGAAAATGAATTAAAAGGTGTTGATTTGGATACTGGTGGTTTGAAATTTAATTTTGGTGTTACTACCCCAACAACACCTCCTACCTCCACATTTAGTTTTAAATCGTTACAACTTCAAACTCCTCCTACAAAAGGATTTTCATTTTCCTTGACCAGTCCTACAATGGCAAAAAGTGGAAAAGAAGAAATTGTATTTGGTTCACCTCATAAACCTGGATTTGAATTTACACCAAGATCTCCAAGAAGACAAAGTGGTGGTCATGCACCTGAAGATGAATCTGAAAGTAGTTATTGCGAAGAAGAAGAGGATAATATTTATTTTAAACCTGTTATTCCTTTACCTGATAAGATAGAAATTACTACTGGTGAAGAAGAGGAAGAAGTTTTGTATAGTCATAGGGCAAAATTGTATAGACATGTAGATTCTGAATGGAAAGAACGGGGAATTGGGGATTTGAAGATTTTGTTCAAAGAGAACACCAAGAAATTAAGGTAAAATTTATTTATTTTTTGTGTTTAATTACATTGCATGAAGATTTTGAAAGTTTAGAATTATTGGATTAATTCAGTACATAATTAGTTTTGTTAAAAAATCATTGCACCCATTTTAATTGTCACTGTCATGATATTTATTGTATTGACAATATTTTCAATTGGTTTATATTTTATTATGTGCTTGTTCAGTTACTTATTATTTTTAATGGTATTTTCAGAATATTAATGCGAAGAGATCAAATACTGAAAGTGTGCCTAAACCATAGTTTAACGAAGGACATAACTTATAAATTGAAAGATGAAAAGACATGGTTGTTCTCCGCAGCAGATTTTTCTGAAGGAGAAATTGAATATCAAAACTTCTGTTTAAGATTTAAATCTGCCGAAATTGCTAAGGAATTTAAAAAAGCCGTGGACGATGCGCTTAGGAAAATTTCAAATGGTAAGCAAAACATGATCATTGATTCAAATAAAATCGTTTTGGGTACATGTATCGTTTGTGTAATAATAACTGGCTTATTAATTTGGCGGCGGTATACTTAACAAATTGTGTTTTCAAAATCCTATTGTACTTACAAAACGTGATTTACTAAATGTGATAACAAAATTTTGTTGGTGTTTTAATAAAGCAGTCGAATCTAACATTTAAGAATTTTATTTATAAGTCCTAACACCTATTTTGTGTTTACATTTAGTTTCCATTTTTTTTTATTTGTTTAATTCTATTGCAGATGTTGATGAAGATCTTTCAGAAGTGGAATTTATTTCGGAAACTGTTGTTACCCCTGAGGAAGAAGCGCAAGCAAAGCGTTTGGGATTACCTCCGAAATTTATGGCTTATAAACAGTTACCAGATTGTGATTGTGAACAGTGTAAGAAAGACGATATTTATTTAAAAGAATTATTGAAACCGGTAAACAAATTGGTTCAACCTCCTGCTAATGCGTTCTGTCTTGCAAAGGAAACTGAGGCAAAGTCCACATTTCCACCGACTGCAATAAATTTTGCCACAAATACCAAAGTAGAATCTGAAAAAAATCAAGATACTTTAAAGAATTTATTACTTAAACCTAGTATGCTTGGAAAAGTAACACCACCAGAATGTACTACTACAAATACATCTACAATTAATTCATCATCACCTACAAGCTCTAATACTACAACATTTAGTTTTAACACTTCAAACTCAAATAATGTCTCAAGCACTTCTTCTATATTTTGTAACCCAGCAAAGCCTTCTACAATATTTGGAGGTGCTACATCTATTTTTGGTGGTTCTGGAGCAGGTGTTACAAAATCACCTTTTACATCTTCTGCTACACCTATATTTGGAAATTCAACCAAAACTTTTCCACCTACAACTGCAGCATCATTATCTTTTGGTGCAAAACCTGTATCGTCGGAATCTACAATATTTAGTGGATCAACTACAATTCCTAAAACACTATTTGGAAGTAGTAGTGATACATCGATTTTTACTTATAAACCTTCTGCTCCCAAAACAGAATTTAGTGATGCACCAATTTTTGGCAATAAACTCATAACAGAAAAAACAGGATTTAGCAGCGATAAATCTATTTTTGATAACAAACCATCAATAGAAACTAAAACAATATTTGGAGGAGGTGTGCAATCTACTACATCTGTAGGAACTATCCTCGGAGAAAAAGCTGGTGATTTATCTTTCAGCAATTTAAGTAATAATTTAAAAGCAGAAAATTACACTAAAACATCATTCGAGAAATCATTAAGTAAGTAACTTTAATTTTCTTATTGAATTAGTTTCCTAAAATAATTTGTTTTTTAAGAAGAGGAAAATCCGTTTGCACATTTGGGATCAGGTGCTCCTGTTTTTGGAGCCCAAAAAGTTGTTCAACCACCACCAACAACTGAAAAACCTACAGCTGAAGAAGTTGCCGAAGAAAATGATGAGCATTATGATCCTCATTATGAGCCTATAGTACCAT
>JAODAH020015857.1:0-77683 GCA_027574865.2 Coproporus ventriculus | reverse complement strand
TTATAACTACGGATGTTATATCCGAAAAACCAAAAATTAATTTAATTTGAAATAATTAATTTAATTTAATTTAATATATATATATATATATATATATATATATATATATATATATATATATATAAATGTCAAAAAATTGTACTGTAGATTTTTACAGTTACTTTATAATTAAAATTAAGAGTTTTTTTACTTACTTGTACTATTATGTTGTATGTAGCATACTTATTGAGTCCTTGAAGTATTGCCTCGCCTCCATAATGTGATCGTACCTCAACACTTTTATAAGTATACGTTTGTGAAGGATTATCGTTTGTGTCCTTGTTGACTAATTGATAACCGACGTGATATCCGAGTAAATTTCCGTTCCATGAATCTCTAGGTGGTGGTTCCCAAGTCACCACTAATTCCGATGAACTTTTAGACTCTGCGCGTACGTCTAAAGGCGCTCCACTAGGCACTTCCTCCAACGTGCTGACTTGCACCACTTGACTAGGCTCGCTCATCCCTAATCTATTTTCAGCCAAGATCCTTATGTGGTAAATTTGCGACGGTTTTAAATTATCAATAGTTGTGGAGGTTTGTGAACCTGAAACGGACACTTTGTTGGGTTGCGCAGGCCATGGATCTGAAACAGAAATTCGCAATATGGAACTATAATAATAACGATATTATTTTTAATTTATTCTTCTAAAAAAAGTTCTTCAGTTAGTTTTGTCACACATATTTTGTTGCTAAACTATTACGAGGAGCATTAATGAAAATCATATCCATCATCAATAAAATGTTCATCGATTTCGAGACATATAAAATTTTTATTTTAAAATTACTTTTTGAATACTTTTTAGTTTAAAGTTTTAATGCATATTTTACATTTGTAAAAATGTTTTTTCTTTTATTTTTTACAAATAGTCGTAGATAAAAATGTTTTCTAATCTGAAAGATATTCATCAAAATAAGGGCCAAAATCCCATTGAAATTTTTATTAATTTCTAAACTTTCGACAATTTCAGAATTTTTTAAGAACTTGTCATATTTTTTAATATTTCTGTTTTTCTTTAGCAAAATGTTATGAAGTTAATAAGTAGATGTTTTCAAAATCACATCATGATATGAAATTGCTTTTTTTTTTGTGATATTTGTATTTTTCTGTGCTCTTTCAATTATAAAAGAAGCTTATAGTATTTACTTAATGATAAATTTTATAGAAAAATAAGTGGAAATGGAAGTATGTATTCCTAGAAGCTAATAGAAAATATGAAACAAATAAATGAAATTGATTTAATAATTAAATTTATTTAAAACTTACCAGATCCTTGCTTATATTGCACAATATAATTGTTAATAGGACTATTTCCTGCATGGGGTTGTGTCCAAGAAATTCCAATAGATCTGCTCAATTGTTCCGTCACACGTACATTCTTAGGGAACTCGGGTATTTCTTGAACGATCAACTGAATGCTCATTTCGTCCTGGCCGTATGCATTCGATGCAGAGCACGTAAATACTCCAGTGTCTTGCCTGATTGTACGTTCTATACCCAACTCAGATACCATTCCTTCAGCCAACGGTTGTTGTCTAATATTGTATCTCTTATCTTCGTCACTAATAATTTGTTGACCACTCATTTTCCACATAATATCCATTGGAGTATCTCCCACTGCTGAACATTGCAGATGGGCCTGCTCACCCTTCACCACTTGAATTTGTTTGGTTTTCTGAGGGAAATGTGCAGGCGCTGCAAAAAACACGAATAATTTCATTTAGGGCAGACCCTAACTGCAAATTGCTAGCACACGCAAGCGTGCATTATGGTAATTCGTAAGCAAGTTGAATACGAATCAATTTAATCAACTAAATGAAGCCATCCCACCTGTAACTCGTTTTCATTCTTAAACGCTTTTGTATCGTTTAAAAGTTTCTCATTTTAAAAAGATCCGCAAGAGGTTTAAAAATAATAAGGTAGGAGTAAAATCGTCTTGTGCCTGTAATAAATCCTGAAGTACTCCAAAAAATATCCGGTTCATTTAAAGTTGACACTTTAAATATTAAATCAGTAAAAAAAAAGATGTAATGCGATGCAGCAAGGTGGATTAATTACATTTTCAGCTTCAGAGAGAAGTTTGAATTTGGAACGTTTTGTCATAAGTTTGATCTACTTTTTTTTAGCTGCAATGCATAGAAAGTGCCGATTTAAAACGCTCCGCTTTGAATTGCGTCACGTACAATGAGATGAGATTTCACATATTTGACGGATTCTTTTGTAATTTAACTTTAAGATTACTGCAATCATTTAAAAATGCTTTGCATAATGTAAATTATATATATCTTTTTTATAAAAGAATAATTAATACTTTAACTATTTGATAAAAATGGTGAAATGATCACAATTTTTATAATTTCATTATGGAAAGAAAACTTCAATCTAATATCTCTGGAAGTTAAACTTTGTTTCGAGAGATGTACTTAGTCAATAATAGGTCCTCAAAAAAAATAGTTTCATTTTAACTTACCCTCAGATCTTTACTATTGACTTGATGAAAAATCTCAAGATTTGATGATTTTTTTTTAGGAAAATTGATTTAATTTATTGATGATTCTTTGGGGAGTACATTTACGCTTTTTGGACTGAGTACGTAACACGTTTTTTAAATGAATTTTTTTAAATTGTAGAAGTGAAAATGTTATCAGAAAACTTGATGCTATTTAAAAATAAATTTAGAAGAAAATATAATTGGATCAACGTCGTTTTTAAATTTCCATTTGTCATTCGCATTATAGCAAATTTTAAATGTGCACTATGCGAAAATCAGTTGTTTACATTGTATGTACATTAATTGGCTTAAAATAATAATACCTGTTAATACATTTCCATCTGGTTTTGCAATCATTTCAAAGCCGATTTAAATTTAAAGTTCCGCTTACAATCATATTTGTGTTTCATAATTACCATGTTAAAATCTGCTTAGTTTAACCTGTGTGTATAGTAAAACATCGTCGTTGAACTCTTCAGATTAAGATATTTAGATAAAATATAGAAAGAGTTAATCATAATTGCTAATTTTCTTCAATAAATTTTAATGTAAATAATTAAAAAGTTGAAAATTAAAGAGAAATCGAATAATCGAAAATATTCTAGAAATAAATGTGAGAAAAGTTGAAATTTTTATATTGAAACAGAGTTGAAAATGTATCACAAATAAAAATAAAACAAATCTGTAATTTTATAATAAATGTGACCTATATTACGTTCATCTCTAATTTGTAGCTGAGAAAGCGCGTGGTTGTTAAAATTCCGTGCAGTTATTGGGCAAGTTTGGAACCGCGTCCAGATTCCGATATTGCGATTGGTGGCATATTCCAGCATCTGTTTATATCAGCGTTCACTTCAATTTGAATGCACTATAGAAGATTAGAATTGAAGTTTGAACAAGTATCTAATTGCTGTTTAGTAAATATTTGATCAACTCAACTGAAACAGGGCATAAAGTACATTGGAGAGATTTTTTTGCAACCGATCATAGCCGTAATATTTATGAATTGTTTACAGTACTTTTATAATTAAAACTGTTCTTGTTATGTAATTGGTTGTAGAGAGGTTATTAATAAATTGGGCAAATAAAACAATGATCTATATTTAATTTTGAGGAAATAGAAGATTATTAGAGAAACTCGTACTATATAACATAAATAAAAGCAACTTGAAACTTAATAATACTTTCAATATGATAATTATAGTATTGGAACGGAGGAATTAATGAAGCTCAATACGCCTTTACGAATTGTAATACAAGAGCGATTGGCAGCTTGAATTTTAGGTAAACAATAATATGGTTATTGCTAATATCACACTCCATAATTGAATAGGTGGTTTCATAAAAACGTAAAAATGGTAAAAATTAAAATTAAAATAATAATTTGTATTTTATATTAGTTAAATTATAGGTTTGTAATTCTGGTATCTGAATATTCGCAAATGAAATTATTAAATATAATATGGTTATTTGATGTGCGTATTTGTGTTGTTTGTTTGTGAAAATGTAGTTATGTCAACTCACCGTTAACTTTTAAAAAAATAACTTTACTGACGCCGGTTCCAATGTTGTTTTTAGCTTCACAAAGATACTGGCCCTCGCTGTCCTTTGAAACGTGCACGAAATTTAATGACCCGTTCTGATATTGGTGGACGTTGGGTTCAAATAGGAAGTCCTTGTATTCCCCTGGTTGACTTCCTAGAGAATTTTATAAAATATTAAATTGAAGAGAGAAGCATATAGTGAAATAGTTGAGAAGAAGTAAACGTACTTTTGTATGTGTTTGCGTACTTACCAACGGCTCTCTTCCAAGTTATTACCGGAGTTGGATATCCGTCGGCCTGGCAATTTAGAGTGGCTTCTTGTCCTGCGGCTACATTAGAGTCTGAAGGCTCCACGGTCCATCTAGGTGGAACTAACAGCGGAATTATGTTAGTTTGTTGTTTGGATTGCATGCGGTAACATACCGTTTACGGTAAGTGGGACCACGTAGCGTTCAGCTCCTGCGATATTACTTGCAATGCAAGTGTAATTTCCACTATGTGCAGATGATACCTGGTCGATAACTAGAGATGACGAGAATTCATCAATTCTTCTTACGGCAGTCCCAAGGGCTACATTATTAGAAACGGGCTTCCCATTTCGTTCCCAACTGAATGTAATCGGCAGATCACCTTCCATTATTTGGCACGTTATCGCCGCGCGCATTCCTTCCCTCAGCAGATCCGTCATCGGATTTATTGGAAGTATCTTCGGTGGAACTGCATTGGAAAAGTTTTTAAATCCCTTCTTTTTTCACCGAACACAGTAATTTTATTGACTTACCGATAACTTGAACTTCGACGTCTCTCCTCGACGAGTTCCTTTGTCTGTTCTGTGCTTGGCACGTATAAGTCCCTGCGTCCTCATTTCTTTGTGTTTGCTCCACAACCAAAGTTCCGTTTGCATATACTCTCTGTCTGCGGTTTACAGGCAAAGTTTGCCCTTCTCTTTCCCAAGTGATCGTTTCTATAGGGTAACCAGCTACTGGACATTTAATTATTAGGCTCGTTCCAGCGATTCCTGTTATCTTTGGCATTTCCCTTATATATGGCAGCCCAAAAACATTTACTCGGGCACTGTGGGAGATTTTTCCCACTGTATTTTGAGCTGTGCATGTATATTCGCCTCCATCCTCTTCTTTTATATTCGAGATATTTACATGGCTGATCACATCATCCTGGATTGTAACGTACTGTCCTACTAGGAAACGTGAATGGTCAGGGATTGGAAATCCGTCTAACGACCACACAAATTGAGGGGGCGGATTTCCGGAAGCCACACATTTCAAAGATACCGTTGGACCTAAAACATAAAATGAACTTGATTATCCACTGTGTCATCACCTAATGATTCTGAACTGAATTAGGTGCATATTTGTTTTTACGGTTTTCGGTTCTACTGAGAAAGGAAATTCCCCGCGATAAATTTTAGAAATATTAATAATCTACCGAAACATGCCTAATTTAAATACTTGAGAGAGCGAACGTGTGTATATCACATTTTATAAATAAAAAAAAAATTGAATTATTTT
This sequence comes from Coproporus ventriculus, assembly GCA_027574865.2. Taxonomy (NCBI): domain Eukaryota; kingdom Metazoa; phylum Arthropoda; class Insecta; order Coleoptera; family Staphylinidae; genus Coproporus; species Coproporus ventriculus. Next base: position 72,079 of record JAODAH020015857.1, on the reverse strand, counting down.
GTGGAAGGACATGTTTTCTGCTTTTCTATCTTGTCGATAATATTTATAGTTAAGATAAACTGTATCTCTAATAAATAGTCCATCTTTAATTAAGGAAGAAGGTTAGAATACACAAATATAAAACCTGTCCCTGCAAACAATAATCTCGATTTTTTCAAAATTGTAATGTAACACGTACATCCACTCATCTCTTCAATTATTTTTATATTAAATGTGCAAAATTAATCACACAAAAACATTTTGAGCACGTAATGCAAACCATATTTTTTCTATGACCTTCTATAATACCTTCGCATGAAGGTCGATTGATATTAACGAGAAAAAATTCAAATCGTCAATATTTAAATAAAAAAGCGTGATCAAACGTGGAAAACAACGAAAGCGAATACGACGATCATTGGTTGCTATGGGCAATATCATATAAATGTGAACTATGAATGTATTCATAATATTTGATCAGTTTTTATATTTTGAATTTTTATATATGAATTGTAGTTGCGAGAGGTTATATAAAAAGTGTTTTTGTACTATAAAAGGTGATGGAACTAACAAAAGCAAGTTTTTTGATTGATAATGATACATATGGTGCTTTCGTAATTTAAACAAGGGCGATTGATTAAATATGTAATGCAAAAAATCGCCTAGTACTATGTACTTTAAAACCAAGACTACTTATAATTTTTTATGTCGTTTCATAATATTATAGCGATTCCAATCGTTGATTTCCAGAAGGCAAATTTATTATACCTAAAGTACAAAAAAGTAGATGCAATTTTGTTGCTTTTTATCAACTTTTTGGAAGCTTAATATGACACATGTTGTTGAATTCAAGAACCCAGAAAACTGAATGTGTGAAAAACATGAGTAAACGTGCAAAAAAGAAAAAACTTGAATTTAAAGTATAACTCTTCACTTTTATTTTTACTTTCCGAACACTATTGTGTAGGGAAAGTATTGTAATTTTGATAAAAATTGACTTCGAAAGTTTTATTGATTTAAAAGTGTGTATGCGCATACTTGTGAACGTGATAGTGTCTAAACGCTTTATTTGATTTCGCTTTTTGGAATGCAATTAATAGATTGACCATAAAAAGAAGATCGAAAAAATCATACTTCGGGTTTCGTCGGAAGTCATATCAAATTTCTTTTTCATTTATAGAAAGAGTATTTTATTTCGAGAATGATGCTTTTTGTTTTGTTCATATATTTTCAAAATTAACCGAGATATTAGCAATTTTACATTTTATTACGTCACGTTATTAGTTTATGGTAACATGCACTTTTTTAAATGATGTCTAATTAAAGATCAACAAATTTATATTATGACCATATAAATATTTTACCATTTCATTAATACACATTGTACGGAAAGTGGAGTGGAGATATACAAATAATTTGATCAATTTCTTCTATTGCACATAAAAGTTTATCGGATAAGTTTATTGCACGCAAGAATATTCGGTAAGAATTACTATTTAGTAATATCTAAAGTTTGTATGCTAAAATTTGAAGGTATTTTACTAACCTGGTTGTAAAGTTTGTTCTGAAAACCAATAAACCAATTCCGGGCCAGCATCTCCCATGTTAAGTTCAGCTGTTGCCTGAGCTTGATCCCAGTTATTACTAACGATGCATTGGTACATGCCTCTGTCGTCTTTAGATAACTGTCGAATAGTTAAACGCGGCGGTTCGACCATCACTTCCACCCTGTTATCCGGTGCAATCGGTTTTCCATTATGCAACCAACTGATTTGCGAGATGGGATATCCACCAACAATGCATTGGAAACTAGCTTCTTTTCCCACATCCACAACTTGCGCCTGTGGTTGTACATGGGCAGATAATGGTGCGGTAATTTCAAGAGTTACCCTCACACTTTCCTCACCCGCAGAATTATTCGCATAGCATATATACACCCCGCGATCTTCGAGCCGCACCTGTGAAATTATTTATATTTCATGTAAGGGTGTATTATGGAACACCTGGGGTGTATAATGTTATGAATTTACAGGAAGTACCTAGTTTCAATTTAATTATAAATTGACTTTGGTGATGAATAGGTTTTTCGTAGCAACTTTTCCTCGATTAAAAACCACTTTCTTACATAACAGTGTATCATAGTGTAGCTATATGCAGCTACATGGAAATGTACTTTATTACATGTAAAAGTCTTTAATCTCAATATACTTCAACAATAAATTTAATAGCCTGCAAAGTAGGTACATTTTGTTACAAGCTCTTTACTTAATAACTCACACTTTAAATACTTTAATGTAAGCCGCAGATTAAGAAGAATTATGAAGTTTGACCTCATTGTATAGATAAAGTTATTAGAATTTTATAAAAAAAAGTAAAAAGTTATTTTAGATGTCAAAATAATTCAGATTTCTTAAATGATGTTAAAATGTTTATTAGTTAGAGCACTTTTAAAATTTAATGGAGATTTAATTTGTGGATTATTTACAAACGACTTGTTTTAATAACTAATAAACGCTTTAGAAAGGTTTTTACTGCTCTCATGTTGGCAGTTTGTGTAGATAATTTGAAATGCAAGCGGGAAATTAATTTTAAAATTATATAAATACAGTTCGTAGTACATATGAGCCCGCGGTCATGTATTTTTATTAACTTTTCATTCGTACATTGTATGTTTCGTCAATCACAGAGAATACTCATAGTTACTTCTGTGCCCAATAAAATTAGAAAATTTTTTTAATAAATATATATAAAAATTATTCCAAACACGAAAAGAAGTGAGTATTTCTCTATAGAACTAAACTCCAGTAAATTACTTGGTTAAGAAGGATATAAATCTTAAAAAGATAAAGGCGCAAGAAGACTTTTAATACTTTAACTATCAAAGGAAAATCTGTGAAGTTTTTATATAAAAAATAAAAGCAAACATGGGCGTTAACATGAGTTTTATTATATGAATGAAAATTTCTCAAGTGTTTATTTTATAAAAATATTTTACGTCTTTTCGTTTTCTAAAATACATTCTTTTATGCGTATATAGAGAAGAATGTACAATGAAAACAATATAGAAATGAAAAGAACTGTTGCTAACGTAAATTGAAATGTAATCATCGATTCTTACCTTAGAGATCTTTAATAGTCCAGCTGTAAGCATAGTAAGCCTCTCCCCCAACGCAACAGGTACACTCTGCGCTTGCAATTCCCTTTTCCAGTAGTAGCTTGGAATAGGGTATCCTTGGGCCACACACGGTAAAGTAACATCATCCCCTAGGCCGACCCTTCTCGCATTATACTTTTCGACAGTAATTCTTGGTTGAACAGTATCTTTCGGCTCGGTAACGATCACTCTTCCTGGGTAAGTGCTTATCTGCACCTCGCCTGAAAGAACAATTTAATTATATCAACCGGGTCCTCGCTTATCTCCTCCCTCAAAACTAACTAAATTTATAAGTTTTCATGGGAACATCTTAAACCTTAGTTAATATTGAGGTGAATTTACATATTTTATTATTAATTACTTCCCTCTCTTAAAGTAGTTCGTAAACTAACTCATGAAAATTTACTTCTAATAAGATAAGTTTTCAACTTTCAGTTAATAAAAGTTTACGGCCCCTCTTTTATGAACGTTATCTAGATTTTTTTTTCATGTTAGTTACACCTTTATAACTTGTTCGTTCTTTTTTGCATAAAATAATGAATTAAAATTAATTTTAAAAATACAAAACTTTAATATTTAATTAAAATTATAATTCAAAGTAAATACAAAATTTTCTAGTTGACAATGTTGGTTTGAGGATGAGTTTAAAGTGGATCGTACATACTACGTTGTGCCACAAAAAGTTACGCGTTTGCGAAAAGTTCACTTTAACTTTTCATTAAGTTAGAGTTGAAATATATGAATTATGCTAATAAAAAGGGACGCACGCTCTATGGGACATGGAACTCACTTAAAAATTCAAATTACACTTTTCTGAAGTATAATGCACTTGCAGGATCTACATGACTGTATACACCGTTTTAATTACTTTTCTCCTTACGAAATTTAAATTGTGTCATTTTAATATCAAAACTCATTTGCTTTATAGTTATGCAATAAGATTTTAGCATTTAGTTTAATTAAAAGTTTTGCAAGGATTGCATGTAAGATTTAATTTCGTGGATTGCAGTCGAATACAGGTATACTTGTACTATAAAAGGTAAATCATGTAGAAAGGGGAGCGTATCTTTATTGTTATGTGTGTAAGTATTGAATGAAAAAGAGTGCACTTTGAATATTAGTAAAAAGAGGTCATATTCTTTCTGAGAAATATGATATTTTGAATAATATTTTGCATGAATTGCAACTATATTTTAATAAAATCAAAGTTTCCTATTTAAAAATAGGAAATAGGAAATTTTACTTTGTGTTCTGCAATAATAAATATAATACAACACAAATCAATAGGATTAATTTCAGTTTATAATTATCCAGTAAAGTACTAACTTTGTGTGTATGTGGAGGCTTTCCCAACTTTTTTGATACGGAGAGCTTTTCTTAAAACCAAAATCTATAGCTGACAACAGATATTATTGTAATTTAAAAAACTAAAAAGCAAAAGGAAATATTTTTAGCATAATTATTTTAATTCACATGATTTACCCTGACGTTATGAATAATTTAGTAGTATTTATTATAGTATCCTAGGATACATCTTGAACATTATAAAAATAAATTAAGTTTTCATTGAGTTATTTTGATATGTTCCTTTATTTCCAAATATAAAATTAAATTTTCCGGATAGCAATTTCCATGAATTTTGCTTTGTTTCTTTTCTTTAATTTCGTACTGTCGTCAGCAGTTTTTCATTTTATTTCGAAATTATTCTCTCCATTATTCGTTTCATTGTGGCTATTAAAAACCTACCCTTAAAAAAGATAAAAAAGTCCATCGTTGAAATATCCCTGTAAAATAAAGAAATGAGAACACCCATTTTGTACGTTTTTTTTTTATATTAATTATATCAAGTTACCATTTAAATTAACTTTTTTTCCTTATATTCTCGAATATTAATATAAAAGGTCCTACAGTGCGTCAGGGTATTGAATTAAGTTACGCTTCAGTTTAGACTCGGATATTTCTTTTGATCTCGCTCACTTTTTTTTTAAAGAAGAAAGGACATAGACTCTATTTAATTTTACCAGACAACGAAACTTTATGATATTGCTGATTATATGGAGAGTAAAATTATCGTCCTTTTATTTTAATTTACTTTATTTAATTTTTTTATGAAATTAAAAAATAGGTATATAAAAATATCTGTACATTAATTGATTGATGATTTTTATCTTTTTAATTTATAAATTTAACTGTTTGTTTGGTAATGTTGTATCGTGGCAAATAATTTAGAATGTTTAGTTTGCTTTATGAAAGTAAACAATAAAAAAAATCCACCTTAAAATTGTATTTTCTTTTTTAAAGTAAGCACGGAATTTGTAATGTAAAATGATACGATAACATAACAAACTGTAGCCTATAAATTGAATTGTGATGAAAATGGAGTACAGATTTTCCATAATAAAAGATCCCTCAGGAAGTGGTGCCAGCCCAGCCTGGTTAGAAAGCAAGTCGTGACTTTTACAACTATAAAACGCTTCCGTTGGCACATTTCTGTTGTTAGTTTATCACATTATCTGTCCACGGCATTCCGTCCTAGACAGCTTGCAATAAAATAAGGAACAGAATTATTGTTCAGGAAAAGAAGAACGAGACATTCAATCTATTTGGGCTACTTAAGCGCAGTCAAGGAAGGAAAAGGGATGCACCCTAAATAAATTTACCGCAAATGTATCGTGTAGTTGTAGGATAACGTTATTAGGGGAGATTTGATGTAATTGAGATCATTTTTAATATTAAACTATACTATTTCTTATCATTTACTTTGTAGTTTGTAAACTTCTTTTTGAATAAATTATACGTTATTTTGAATAATGCCAATAACCATTTGATACACAAAAATCTCTTTTATCCTGGACCACTATTGAAAGTGATAAGTAACGCATAGCGTACAGGCTATGTAAGTATATTATAGCATTTTGCGCGTATTGTGCGTTTTACTTTACCACAATCAGAAGTTAGCAGTATTATTATACAGTTATTTTTAGAAATGCTCTGCGGACTATGTTATATTTATAATAATGTTAACACAAACACAAATAAAATTTTTGCTTTAGGAATTTAGATGTAGAATGAATAAAATTTGTTCGTAGTTGTTGCAGTAAAATTTCCATTAATAAAGCGCCCAACCGAGGTATAATTCAATTTTATACTTAAGTAAACAAAATACGTTTGTTAACAATTACAACATGTTACTAAAATGTAATAATGCAAACTGTGTCATGTAGCATGATACCCTGCAGTGTTTGCATGCACTCTCACCCCCCCTAAAAATTTTAAATTCATCGAATATGAAACTTTGCTACACGTTATATTATTAATTAAAATAGTTTTTACATTCCATGGCTGAAAAATTTGTATTAAAACTAATGAAAATATGTACAATAAAATTTATTATAGCCCTCGCCCCCTCATTCAAACTAGCAAAGTAATATAACTGTTTACTAGAGTTTAACTTTTGGAAAAACATCATCATAAGATTTATGGAGATCTAAAAGTTTTGTAAGGATATCATTTTACAAATTGTATATTTCGAACAAAGTTTAAAATAATAAAGAGACTGTGGGGAGTAATAGGATTAAGTAAATTGCCGCGTTAATTTTTTTAGTCGAAAGGAAGAAGGGGATATTTTTTCCAACAGCGAGTTGTTAAGTGCTAAAAGTTTTCCACTTTTGGCGTTGCAGCTAGAGCTCAATCAATACTTTTTTAGTTGGTAATGTGCACCAACGTGTTAACTAAAGTAAATTACCTGAACGAAACTACTTTAAACTTAAATAGGGATAAAGTAATTATATTCACCAAAAAGTTGGAATACATAAAATTGTAACTCACCTGTAAGTTTATGAACTGTCCTACAGGCATAATTCTTATAACCGTCTGCCGGTCCAGCATTGCTAATATACAAATCGCCATTAGCTAAAACAACATATTTCCCTCCTATATCAGTATTAGGATAGATGTTGATAGCTGAATCCTGCACCCACGATGTCACCATAACATATTCAGCAACATAACTCGGTATCTTACATTTTAGGACTGCTGTATTTCCAGCTATCACATACTCGTCGTGCACTTGGATGTCGTACTTCTGCTTTACAACTGCAATGAAAAATATCAAAATAAAACATTTTTGAATAATTCAGAAGTGGAAGAGATGCGCGACTAGAATTTCTAAATCAGTTCTCGCCCTATCCACTCATTCCAGCTAGTACACTTTAATTTCCTGTAATCTCATTTTCAGCGATATCTTAATATCATCTGCTTATTTCGAACATTAAGGTTGTGTTACGGTTTAAATAGAATGCAATGCGGCGAAATTGTCGAGTTTAACATTAACGCTCTTGCATATTCAGGATTATTTATAATCTTAATCATAAAATGTGATAATTTTCAGTGCTCTGCACTAAAGAGGATAACGAACTATTTAATTCATAAAGCCAGTGCGCTTATATACATTTGTAATTTGATTATTAAATAAAAATAAGATATTAATTTGCTTTTGTTTTCGTATAATAAAAAGAAATTAAAACACTAGATTAATACTAATTTAATTTTAATCATTAGGTATTTTATTTATTTATTGCAAAATACCAAATTTACTTCGACTTAATTAATAGTTCAACAGTCCTTTATTTTGTAAAATGTGTAGCAGGCAATTGTGTAATTAAAATCATTGATAATACTTTGTTACCGTGTTAATTGTCTCTTAATTAATTTTTGAAAATATTTTTTTTCTTGTTAATAAATTGAATCTCCTTTAATTAAAAATTTTGGTCGTTACAATAAATATTGAATAAAACTTATTTGGAAAAATTTTTATAGTCCCGAAAAAGATTTTGGTAAAAAGCGGTAATGTCGGAATGTTAAATATTCTATCTATTTAAAAATCCTAATTATTACAAATAGATATTTAAAAGCAAGTTTAAACATATAAGCTAGAGATTTTATTAAATTAATCCCAAAGTTAGGATATGATGAGGTTAATTAATAGATTTGTCGAATGTATTGGAAGTAAATTGGGCGTGAATGTAGATAGTTAGTTTGGGTGCGTGTCGGAAAAGTTTAGAATTATTAGGATTGAGGTGTTGGAGAGTTCTAAATGGAATGAGTGGCCGAGGGAAATTCCTTTTGACCGTTGAGTTAGTTTCCGAATGTTGGGACGCACAACATGGAACAAAAGTGATTAACTGCCAGAGAAAGATATTTGTTTACCGAAAACTTTACAATTAGACGAGAAAGCGCAATTTCATTTAAAAACTTATCGATTTTGGGATGCAGTGTGTGCGCTTTCGAATGCAGCACCACTCATCAAATGAAAATCCATTTGTTATTTTTATCGCAGTTTATCATCAAATAAAGTTAATTCAATCACGAAATTCGGGGAAAAATATTTGCTCATCGAACATTTAAAAACTCATTTGTTATTTTTATTCCATTCTCGGTTATATTATTAAAGTACAATCAGGGAATTCTTTCGAGGATGTGGAGAAGTATTTGTTCTTCCAAAAGCGCTTTAAGAATTTCAATATAATAGAGAATATGCATGTCGTTCACGGAAAATATTCGTTCTCATGAGGTGCTTAATAATTTCACTTGTCGATAAAGGGCTAGACGTTTATTCCGCACTACGGCTCTCAGAACAATCCACTCTTTAATGGATTTTATTACTTCACCGTACACGTTCGCACCTGATCCATATTGTTTTAACTGCACCTTTTATGCGATGATAATTTAATGTTGCTATCAAATTTATGGAAGCTTTATACGCTTTACGAATTATATTTATTTGATCATAAATGGTCTACAAAAAAATATTTTTATTTATATTAAATATCATATATTTAAATAAAGTGTATCACGAAAAGTTCTACTTCAATAAAAAAATAAAAAAAATATTTGCACCTGTTACATAATTTTATCTAAATTGTTGTTTAATAAAATTTATAATATCTAATGATAGTTTGAATTAATTATTGCAAAATATTAGGTAATATTAGATTTCTTATCAACGAATCACCTTTCAAATTCGTCACCTTCCAAATCAACGAAGATGTTGATTTGGAAGGTGACGAAGGTAATGTTAAGTTTCAGAACAATTAAAGGTTACTTAGAGGTTAATCGTTTTATGCTTCTAAAGCTACGTATACACCTGAGGCAGAATCAAGCTGAGGCAGCCTCGTTCTGCATCGGTTCGGCTAATGTGGATAGCGCGGCGGACGGAGCCACATGTCTCGGACTGCCTCATGCGACTCGAGCCATCGGAAGTCGGTCCATCAAAGTGAGGAAGTGCTGAACTTGCCTCGGTACGTCCTCAGATGTAGACGCGCATTTTAACTCTGCTTCGAATGCACAGAATTTTATTTTATTTATTTGAGTATAGGGGCACCAAAAATTCAGTGCAGAAGCCACTGAATTAATTTTTACGAAATAATCACATAAAATTACAATTTAGTGAATTTTTAAAATCCTATCATGATTTAATATTATGTTCAAATACAAATAGAAACAAAAATAAAATAATTTTAAATTATTATAAAAATTCCCCAAATTCCAAATTTAGATTCATTTGAGCTGCAGGGTGTCGTTCAGATCATTTCATAAAAATCCTTTATTGCACATGGATCATTGCCGAGGCTTGCCGCATATGCGTTCCTGTGCGGATCGAAAATTTGTCTTCTTAAACAGCCCGAGGCAAGCCGCGGCAGAACGAGGCTGCCTCATGCGGCCTCGGCTTGATTCTGGCTGAGGTGTATACGTAGCTTAAGATTCACCTTTTTACATTATTTTACTGCTTTCTGTAAAATAGTTTTTTGATATACTTAGGCATTAAAGCTAATTTTTTTATTACAAATATGGAATTAATTCTCCGAGTTGATAGACGATAAAACTGATAAAAAATAACTTTACTGTAAAGTGTTGCAATCATTTATTTTTGTGTAATAACAACCTTTTTATATACTCATAAAATAAAATACTAGGATTATTATTCTTTCACTAATCATGAAATGATATTTTCATGGGTTATTGTTTCATAATAAAGAGATTCGATAAGTTTATAATAAATTTCTAATAGAGTAGCAGCGATTAGATTAAAAGATTGAAAAACTTAGAAGCAGGATATAAAGCAGTTTAGTATACAACCACAACTAAAAGATAAATAAATTTTGATTGTAACATAACAAATTGGTTGATGGTTAAAACACCATTAATCAATAAATACAATTTCATATATTCTAATAAAGGTAGATGAAGTGAAAACTGTGGATTTTATTAAGTTTTTCACAATTAAGATCTTAACATTTAGTTGATTTTTGAAATTTTGATTGTTTTTGGTAAGAAAAATATTCTTGTGCGAATGGTAGTAGCAGAAGATGATTGTAGATCCTGGGAAAATTAAATTTTAATAATATAGTAATTGGTCTTTAGATATTTTGAATAAAAATTTAGATAAAAATATTTACACATTTACATCAATTTGGACACAAGTACAACCATTTCAAATTTCTGATTTTTAGTTTTTATTTAACAATATCATTCTTTTAAACCATTTTGAATTTTCATATAGTGTTTATTTTGGAATTCCTTTAATGCATGCAGTGTAGAGATTATATTAAAAGTTTAGATAGGAAAATGACTTCATGTGAACATCTTACAACTTTTTTAAATTGAACTAATTCAACCTCAAGCTTTTGTTCCGTAAGTTACCTCATGTAAGTTACACTAGAATTGTTACTGGATTTGCTAAAATTTATTGGAAATAATTTTTAATGAATATATTTTTAGAATATCAACATTTCTCTACAGAAAAAATTTACGAATATATTTTAAAACGATTCATTTTAATATCGCGTCAAGTCTTAAGGTAAATTCTGAGTTTGTTTAATCTTATTCTAGTAAGTAGAAACATGAGAACGAAATATATCGCGTTGGGAAATTGTAAAGAATTTCATTCAATGCATTTTAAATGAACTAAAGTTATTTAAAAATTGGACATAAAATTTTAAATGTTCACATTTGTGTGATTAGAGAAAATATTATACTGTTTATTCTACAGAAAATAAATGTTTCAAATTAAAAAACATTTTTTAATTGGTTTTCAATTTTTAATATTTTTATTACATTTAAAAAATAAATACAGGTTTGAAATAAATATCATATTAAACTAAAATCTATTTGTGGATACATACACAATTTTAATGAAATTTTATAATTGTTGTTGATATGTACATGTCATTTCATGCAATTTTTTTTCTGAAATTTTAATTTCTTCTTCGCAACCTATGAATTTGCATGGAAATTTTACATCCGCAATAACGGAATCAATAAATAAATTTCGACTATTTATTGGTTCTTTACAAGTTTGGCATTCACTAAATTTACTTCTGCAAGAATTGCAAACGTTGTGACCGTTCAAACATTGATACACGGGTGGATCATAATATTCCAAGCAAATTGGACATTTCAAATTTTTTGCATCTTCCATCCATAGCTTCTCATCTGTTTTAATATCAATTACAATTTTACCATTTGTTATTTTATTTTTATATTTATAATATAAGTCATCGTGGTAATTAGATATTTTATCTCCTTTGTAGTTTTGAACCAACTTTGCTGCACTTTCTTCTAAAATTTTATTATTTTCTTCTATTAAAATTTTGTATCTGAAGTTTCTATTCATTTTTATTCCATATCCTTCACAGTAAATTCTTCTTAGTTTTTGGCTTAGTTTAAAAATGAATATATCATCAAATTTTAATAATATGAAACAGCTATTGATGCTTTTACTTTCTTCAAATTTTAGAGAATATGGAAAAGTTAGAATATTCTGATTATGTTTGTCAAAGAAATGATATAATAACTCCTGTTTTGATGTATTAATATTGCACGAAGGACAGCAGAAATTGCTAAAAGAAAATAAAAAAATAAATCTGTTGGTGCACATAATCTTCTTTTTTTTTATTATTATAATCTAAAATAAGATTAAAATAACTTTACCTAATTGCAGTTCTTTTTGATTCATACTCCCAATTTGATAAAATTGAATCAATAAATAGGTTTTTGCCGATAATCGAGTTTTTGCAACTTGGGCAATCATTTAATTTTTTTTCACATGTATTACATACGACATGACCATTCAAACATTGATGGACAGGTACAACAAAATATTCATAGCACACAGGACATTCCAATTTCTTTTTTATACAGTCCGGTTTGATCTCATCTGCTTCAGAAACGCACACAAATACGCGAATTTTATCATTATTTTCACTGCAAATCCAAAATAAGTCTTCACGAGAATCTGCCATTAAAGAGGAACCGAAACTTTTAACTAATTTTGTTTCAGTTTCTTCAATTAAATTATCTCCATTAAAAATTTTAATTTGAAAAGTGTATTGCCTTTTTGATTCTATCACGTATGTTCTACAATATATTTTGTTGTTATTTATATGTAAATAAATCAAAAATAATTCATCGTATTCCAATCTTAAAAGGTATCTATTCGTAGTTGAAGTAATTAGTAAGTAGTCATCAGAATCAAAAATGTTCGTTGAATGATTATCAAAATAATGTCTAAAAAGATTTCTTTTAACAGTAAGGATAGTACATGATGGACATTTTATCCTGTCACTGAAATAAAATAAAAATAAAATTAATGTTTTTCTAAATATAAAACAAGAATTTTTATTCTTGTGTATAATTAATAGAAAAATTAATGAACATTTAACGATTGATGAAATTATACGGAAATAATTTTGAAAATTAAATTTATTTAGTAATGGTATAATGAATGAATCATTTACAAAAGCAAATAACTACACCTAAACCATAATATTAGTTTTAAGGTTTTTTTCTTTCTAAAACTCGCTTCAAAATTAAATTCGGTGTAATTATATTATTTAATAATTCGATTTTATTATTTATAATATAATTTACTCACGGTTCCATTTATTTATTTTTACTTGATGCTTCTTTACACTTATAACTAAAGGTATTGATTAATAAAATCGTAATTATCAGTTTCCTAGTATATGTATATATAGATAATAAATCTAGATAACTTATCTTAAAATTCTTAGTCAATTAACTATTTCACATTTACGTTTACAAATAACAAGGTGTTTACGATGAGATAAAAAATAAATAAAGAAATTATTGGCTTTTATGAATTAATACCTATTTATAGCTACTTTATTTCAATAAAAATTTTTCAATATTTTATTTTTAATATCCAAATCTATATATCGTCGGCCTAACAAGAAAACCTCATAACTTCAAAACTTTTTGGGAATAAATCTTTTTTTTATTAATTAATAATAATATCAATTAACGAATTAAAGTATTAATAAGTTTACAAAAAAGATTTATATCCAAAAAACAACAAGAAAAATAGTTTTTTTGTCTCCTGTAAAATTTTCAATTTAGGAGTTACGAGGTTTTCTTATTAGGCCAACTTTCACCATTGTGTTCCCAATTTTCAATTCATTAGAAATACTTGTTGAATGGTAATAGTGAAAATATTTATTGAGTTTATATATTATGTGCTAATGGAAAATCCAAAATTCTTTTGGAGATTTCATCAATGAAATAAAGAATATACACAACTATACATATCGGTGTGATTTGAATACCTCGTAACCAACGCGGCTATTTTAAAGCCTAGGTGCCCGAATCGCATTGATAAATGTCTTCAAGCAACTAAACTGCAGATTAACCTCGTGGTTACGAGGTATTCGAATTATACCTACTATGTACCAAATAAAACTGTTTTATTGGAAACCATAACGTAACATAACCTAACTGTATAGTTAGGAATATACTACAAAAATATTCTTGTCGTGGTACACGTACTAGGCTTTAAGTAATGAGGAAAGAAATCATGTGCATCCATCTCTAATAAATAAAAACACATATTGGTTTATCGCAAAAATACTAAGTTGTCGCCTCTTCATATTTAGATTCTAATTAGTTTTTATTTATTTCGAAAAAATTTTGTGCGAATATATTTACATATTTTGATTAATTTAGTGTTCAAATATGAATCTATGAACTTTATAAAAATAAGTAATTGCAGTTTTTGCAAAAAAATTAAACTGCGTAATATTCTCCTATCATAATATACACAAGTTGCATTAAAAACAATGATAAGGAGAAATATACAAATATTCTGTCTGTTTGAGTATAATATTTAGTCTGGTTCTAATTTAGAAAAAGATAAAGGTTACGCTAATGTTTTATTTTTATAGATAAAAGAATCATCACCTGTGACAATCGACAGCTGTATTGAAATAATAATACACAATTGGCACTAATTCATTGTCAAAATATTTATTTGTTTTAAGTTATATGTATATACTTCTAGACTCTCTTGATTTTATCCAAAATATGAATTGCATAGCAAAACTATTCCATGTCCAAAATTACTATTTTCATATTTTAAGTCTATACCATACAGAAAAGAGACCTCTTTTTTTATGCAAATGTGGTTTCCATTTATTTCATTTTTTATTTAAGTCGTATACTATAATCTTATTAAATCCACGTTACAAAACTTCTAATTGCTTCAAAAATTATATAACATTTAATCACCCTATTTCCTAGAATTTTAGATCCCCTCTTAATTAGCAAATGACGAAATAGGGTAACGTAACATAATTTATTGCTAATTTGCATTATTATTCATATCACTAAACTTGCGACATCAATTAATTAATTACACAATCAAATCATGCAATAAAAAATAATACAATAAAAATCTATAAAGCTGCATCAATCAAAAAAATGTAATTAGTTAATGTTTAACATTAATGAAATAAAGATTGTTTTATTTCATCAGTAAGACATAATTTTAATTCCTTAAATCGCTTCTGTATTTTGTTCTCTTGTCACTAAGGTTTTTACGAAATATATTGTTATTATTTTTGCTTTGTGTCTCAGAACTCACACCTACAATTGTTTTTGATAAGAATCTGTCTAGTCTACTCATTACGAGGTTGAGATTATATCAATATTTTAATATGTGGTGATAAAGAAAGTTTTCTAACAAGTGTACAATGAAAATTGTGAAGTCTACAAATACACCCTGATTAAAATTTTATAAGTTAAATTCTAGTTCTAGTTCTAGGCCTAATGATTCAAATAACCATTTAATTGAAAATACTGTACAAAACTTGGGAAAATGTTTGAATCCTTATGATCCTCAAACATTTTTTAGGTAACCATCATAAAAATTGATTTAGATGGTCTTACTTTCAAACCGTTTCATGTAAATCTAGAGGAAATAGTTATCCATGATTAAAAAAAATTAAATAATTTAATATTAAAATGGAATCTTCTTTTACTTTGTAATTGGTACCTAGAATTTTTATTATCTGATTTTGTTATACTTGTCCGTAGATGACTTAAAGCAAATCGAAACTAGTACCACAGTCAATAAAATTTAATAGTAAAGTACTACAAAGTAGTTTTTATTTATTTATTCACAATGTTAAATAATTTAATTTAATGCAATTGTTAAATCTGTGTAGGTTTTATTACAACTCTGCATTTTATAAATTTTTGCAATTATATTCATTTTAAAAGTAGAACTGTTGTAATTAATAATGCAAAATATCAATTAAAGAATTTATGAATAATAATTTAATGTCATTTCTAAAACGATTAATATAAATGTCATTTATATATTCAAGAATCCATCATTACGGTGTTTGTGGACAAAATCTGAATATGTTCGCGTGCTTCCTGTTCATTCATATTTAATATAAGAAAGGACTATTAATCTACCTTTAAGTCATGTTGACAGTTTATATTTTTGATTATTAATTTAATTCACATCTTATAAATGTGGCGTGTTTTCCTCTTCACTTTTTTAATGAAATTTTAATGCATTATTTTCCTTAATTTGTTTTACAATGAAGTGTAAATATGTATTTTGAATAATGTTTCGCGGTTAGATTAGTTAAGTGGTTTAGGGATTTTATAACACAAAATATATTCAGTACGTTCAGGCAATTTGAGGATAATATATCACATAACAAATCATTGGTTTGAATGTTAATGTCGATTATTTAATTTATTTAACTTTATTTCTTTGCTTTTTATTACAATCTTTTGTATTTTAATTTTTGAAAAAACAAAGAAATGATGAAACAATTTAAAAGTTAAAAAAATCGAGCCTGGGTTACTACGGCCACAACGTAGGGTCCTATCCACTAGACGATCATGGTTTATAGAGACGTGAAAGTACTTTCTGTATTTTAAAAACTCAATCAGTTTATTGCTCTACTTTCTAATAAACTCTCAAAAGCAAAACCGTAAACAAAAATATTAATCTTAATACCTATAGGAGCGGTGCAGTTTTTTTTTGTAAGATACTTTATTGTAATGGGTACATCTTCCTCACAATTTAAATTATATCCGAAGATAATAATAAAACGAAAAGTTTTTCTATATAATACTTTTAAGAATATCATAAATTATTCCTTATAAAATTTGTTTTTCATTAAAGTTGTGGTATGTTAGAGAGGACGCATCTGCTTACCTGGAAGCTTTTAAATGATATCAATTATTCACGCGAGGGCTTCTACATATCACTCAACTATAAAATATGTGAGAGCTTCGCCAACATTTTTGGATAATTGAAAATATCCGTCATATACGTGTGGCCAATTTTAAAAAGATTCACGTCCTCCATCTCTTTTTTTATTCGTGCAAGCTGCAAAATTGGCGAAGCGAACACGCAAATTAATTCTGTCCGTGTTATAGGTTACATCTGTTGCATCCAACTCTTTTCCGGGTTATATTATTAGTATTGATCTAATTTCCATTGTAAACAGCCCATTTAAAATCAACCCCTTTGCTTATTTTTGCACTCCTTAATAAAAACAAATCTGGTACTTGGAATTTCTCCCTTGAGGCGATTTTTCCTGCATCTACCTGTGCTCCCCTTTTAAATCAAATTTTCTTTAATGCAATTCCTCTTTATACTTTAATTGTATTACGTATCTACGAAATTTATTTTATTCTTTTGACGGGTTAGATGTGAGGAGCGGCCGTAAAAAGGCGATGAATTATAGTTAAATGCCTCGTAGTTTAGGATGTAAATTGGGAAGTTTAGGAGTTTCTCTGGTGCGCGCTCTCTCTCCCTACTAATAAAAGAGATAAGTAGGAAATGTTTCAAACGAATTATTAAAGCTACTACGAAAGTTTAGTATCTGAATTGTGCAGCTGGAATATTCGATTTTCTATTTTGTTAGGAAAATTTATAAAATAGCGGAATCGCTGTGTTGTAATTTGTTGCACAATTGGGAGTAATTGAAAGGCGTCGTTAGATAAAGAGAGAACTACATGCATAAAGCTTCTATTGTTGTTATAAATGAAGGTATCTGAATTACGCATACATGAATACCTTATTTAATATAAAAACTCAGAATTCCATCTCGCCTTTTGTGCTATGAGATTTCTTTAAAAGATTTTCCTTCATTTCAACTCATCTTATACATTTAAAAATGCACATTCTTTCCATTCTTATTTAAATTGTATTCTGTGCATCTTCTATTAATTCTATTTGGTATAGAAATTTTTAGAAACAGTTGGAATATTTAGGTTTTAGTTTATATTATATTAATTTTAAGCATGCAAGGTGCATTTTAATGAAATTGAATTACATGCATAATAAAGATGAATAATGATTTTGGTTGTTCTAGTTCAGGTCAAACAAGGGTATAACAATTTAGTTGATGCAATAGTTTCTGCTGGTGGAATACCGTATGGAATAAGTTTAAATTGCGCGTCATGTTTAGATTATAGCTTTGGCAAGTACGTGCCCCTAGTGAGAAAAACGAAGATGTGACATATTCTCTTCCAACTCAATTGCTATAATATTTAGGGAAATTTATTGAACTGTTTCTTTCTTACAGTTTAAACTTGATTTAATAAAACACAATATAGATACATTTTAATTCATTTTCAATTTTAAAATTATTATTTTTAAATAATCTATTAAAGTTTCTATTAAATATTAACTGAGTAGGAGAGCGAGGGGCTTGTTGTAATAATTTTTGGTAAAACGAATATATCTTGACATTTATCTACTGAATTACCAAACCAAATAGCAAAAATACGAAAACTATTGGTATTAATTTTCTAAATTAACCAATACATTAACAATTTTATATTTTACAACATCACGTTAACGCACGCACCAGCTTCATCGGCATATAAATTAGGAGGGTCAAATGCACGCCTTTTGTGTTTTTAGTTTAAAATGCGTAGGTATATTTTTCCCAATATTGGATAGATATTCATATGAATATTTTTGTTCCAAAACAAGGTGTAGAAAGTTATTCTTCAAAGCTCAAAATAATATTTATACTTCGTATTGGAAATCTATCACGTACTTGCAAAATATTCAATAGCAATTTGTTTTGTTTGTACTGTGCTGCAATACTTCAACAATTTCCAATTTTATGTAACCTAGCAACTTTATATTTCATCTCATCTACGGATTTATTTAAGATAAATAAAATCGTTGGTAGAATCGTGATAAACTTTAAGCTCAAAAATTGACATAAAGAAATTCGCGTGCAGATTCATTCTCTTTCTTTTCCCCCAAGAAAAATACCAGCCGGAAAGTATTTCCACACGATTCCAATCTATCTTACAAACATGAGTTTTCCATTTGTTGTCTTAACCAAACACGGATTATATATTTGGTACAGCGATTGAAAAATACAGTTAACTTTTATAATATCTTTCTTGTTTTTTTTTCCTTGATTAATTTTCTGGAAAATATCTTAAGATAAATTTCAATTTCCGGCAAATATTTCATTATACTTTGTAGATTCTTTAAAACCACTAACAGAACTTCCAATACAATATCGATTTTGATGGAGTTTTTAAAGTTTCATAAGTTCAGAGTGAGATAGAAGTATTTAATATTTGATATTTACCTATGAGAGAAATGATTGATGGATGCATTATGTACAGTCAATATAATTTTAAATTAAAATGAAACACATCAAACTTTTTTGTGAACGGTACTGTATTGGTAAAAAAATATGCAATGAATAATTTTGTATTTGTTTGGGAGGATACACCAGTTTTATTAAAAAAAAAAAAATACGTGTGCGCGCTCATGTTGACATGGAAATTTGAGGGTTGTAATGACGTATAAAAATTCGCAAATGAAAAAAGTTTCTTTTAAATACTCTTCGAGTTGAATCTAATATTACTGAATAATGATTGCAATAAAAAATGCCGTCAGCAAAATGAAAGCAATGTACAAGAGCAAAATCAGCACAGGCCTCCCTCTTTCTAGCCCCGATTAATTCCAAAAAATTTTCACTAATCTTTGTGCATCAATAAGACATCAGATTGAGATTTAAATTGAAAAGTTGGTAGAAATACGACAGCACAAGATGGTGCTTTCATGTTTAGCATATGTCGTTGCAGGTTGTTCATATTTGATATTGAAACAGATGCACATTAACTTCGTGGGGGTGGCATCGAACGATACAAGCGCGAGTTTCGCATGACCTATATATGGTAAAGGTTATTAAAGTTACAAAGGATATCTCATTATATGTAAAATGCGAGAGGATCATTTTTTAAGCAAAATGCAGTTAAGGGAACGTAAACTAAATAACCCTCTTTTGAGTTTTATGCCATTAAAGTACAAATACCAAGCGCTCTATTCAAGCGAAATTCAAAATGTTTTATAATGGATTTTCTTTCTTGAATTAAATTTCATTTCACCTTTTTAATAAACTAAACTCAGATAAATTTTTTAACAATTTTATAATTTTTTGTGTTCCTAATTCGATTAATATGCTTGTAAATAAAAATGACATCGGCATCGTCAAGTGAATTACCAAATTTTTTATGATTTTCTGAAGGTATGGTGCAATCAGTTATTAGGAATTATATTTTTAATAGTTATAAAATATGAAATTGATGGTGAAAATGTTAATTATTGCAAACTAACACTAAGCGTTTAATTTCAAAATTTTATTTTTTATGTGTAAAACATAACAAAACTTGAAAACTTTCATAAAATTACTTCTATAATAAATTAAGAAGAAATTTTAATTAAAAATAACATTAATTGCTATTTATAGATAATCAAAAGCACTTTTATAATTAATACTTTATTCAAAATATAGTAACAAAAAATAAAAAAAATAGAAAATCTTTTCTCATTTTCTTCAAAATGGTTTAATTCTTCAGAACCTCCTGTACATAATTCCAGGGCTAACTTGTTTCATTACCGTGTTAGCACTTTCTCTACTATCTACAAAACCAGCAAATGGTTTTCTTCTTCCTTCTGACTCTGCTTCGAATCGATTCCAAGGATTTACCATAGGCGGTTTTTGTAAGTACATATTCCTGTTGAAAGAAAATCCACCACGTTGATTGCTTGAATTACCGATATTAAAATTTTGATTAGAGTTGCATGAAGGATAACTGGTGTACCAGTTTTGACATTGAGCTCCATATGGGTTCTTAAATTCCTTCCATCTGTTATTTTGACGATTGTTCCTCCAATTCCAATTTTGCGAATAATTATTCGAATTCACATTTTTATCAATTGCGCAATTACTCGGTGTGAATTCTTTGGTGGCCTGACGCGAACTATTCAGCTCTATATAATCTGAGGTTTCTATGTGTTGTGGGGACTGTATATTTCTCTCAAAATATACGAATCCAGGGGAGAAATATCTTTTGTATGAATCACTCATGTTTAATCAAAATTAATAAATTTTAGATTATTGTCATTAGATTGTTTTATTGTAACTAAGATAAATAAACATTACAACGACATGGATACAACCATAGACAATAAATACAACTATGTAAGGTGTGAAGTTGTACGTATTCATAGATAATCTATTATATAATTCAGTAAATTGAGTCAAAAAAAGGCCGAATGTTAGAGATAGATTTTTTTTAACTTAGAGATTTTTGTTTACGTAACAACATGGTCATTTCTAAAAAATATTTGATCGGAAGCAGGTTTTGAATCTGCAACCTTCGGTTTACACCACCGACGAGATTCCAGTTTTAAATTTTATATATTTTGACTTTTCAAATTATTTTACTTCATCTATATTAATTATTTATTAATTTTTACTTGAAATTTGGTAACTAATTCGAATCAACCTAACCTAGATACTCTCTGGTAATGTTTAGCGCGATTAAAACTTAAATTAAATTCTTAATATACTTATGAAAGTTCCTGGCTTTGCTTTAATAATAGAAAATATGCTTTTGACGGTAATCGCTTTTCTATTTAAAATAAGACAAATTGCAATTCCAATGAAAAAAAAATTTAAAGTTTTGTATTTTTTACACAATACAAATATTTAAAAATTTAACAATTTTTTCCATTACTTAATTAAAAATTTATGAATTTTCATCCCTATATATTCATAATTATTTTTTTGTAATGAGAAATGTCTTAATAATATAGAAACTAATATCTGAGAGGCATTATCGATTATGTAAACGTGCACGTACCGATATTATTTGCATATTGGAACAAGAGCACCATTTAAACCAAGCAACTAATTTCGCCTGAAGACACATCCAAACGAAGAATCGGAATGTATTCATGCTGAATAAACATTTCATACCAGCTTTTAATATCCTCGAACTAAATTATTATTGGGAAAATTCGATGTGCCTGCTCTAATATCACATTCCTCTGTTTGTTACACGAGATGGAATTTACGATAGTGATATGGCTTGCATCACATGAAATATGCAGAAGTAGGTATTTTGTTGGAAATAATTGGACAAATCTTCATGTTTTCTCTCATATTTATTTTCAACTGGATATTTTTGTAATGCTCGTTGAAATTCCTTTTAAACTATGGGAGCAGAAATCGATTTCCTTAATCCTTATGCAGTAAGAGGATCAAGTGTTCATAGAAAATCTGAGATGAGTTGATGCACCGGTACGAAGAATAATAAATTATCTTACATAATGCAAAATTAAGTATAATTTAGGCGAGGATGGAAAAGCCTCCATTTATTGAAATTTTAAGATAAAATTTATTTTTCCCTAGAGTTTTCACTAATAAGCCTAATAATGTATATTTTTCCATTGTTAAATTATTTCTAGTAGATTTTAAAAAGGTTCATGTTATTTAGAAACTGTATTAATGCATAAATACGCAATTATGTTTTTTGGCATAAACAGGTAAAATTTTTCCTATCCAACGCTCGAACGTAAAATTAAAAGATGTAAGTTAATTCAAAAATTGATAGAATCCAATTATTTTAATTTTTACTCAGATTTCAATGTTTTTGTTTGGCAAATATAATTTTTTTAATTAGTTTCATTATTACTTTCGTGTTTAAACTTTAAAACTAATAAACTTGGCATAATATTATGCATTTAATACTTGAACGTTCAACCGAGTATTGATTTTATTATGCACAGATTGCATACATAATGTATACCGAATATAATGTGTATCCATAAATACATGAGGATCTGTGTATAATAGGAATCTGCAGAACACACGTGTATGCATAAAGAAGCCCATCATCCAAATTGCAGATATATGATGTTATATCAACGTAAAAACTAATCATTTTTCCCATTACAATATGCAGAAATTCCAGTTATAAAAATGAAGTGTTAGAACATGATGCTGCAATAAAAGTCACCATGATTATAAGACCAAAAGAAGTAAGGAAGGTCCCTGGATACTACTTTAGTTATAAGAAGTATTCAAAACTGCATTCAAGAGAGTGGAGCTTATAATCCTGTCCTAGTTTCCACCATCACCTATCCTTTGGATTGATTCTTTCCTTTCAGTAACATCACGTTCAGGTTTAATGAAACCCCGATTTCTTTTTCTTATTCAGATGACAGAATAATTGCTAAGCTCAAAATCGAACGTGGAGGATTTTGAATTCATTCTTTTCAGGAATCAATTAAAAAATAATTATTAAACGGTTTTCGTTTCCTGGTGGCTGTCGTGTAATTGAAGCAACTTTTATGTTGCATGATAGCGCCTAGCTGATGTCCGAACTATTGTCACGTATCCTTGCGGCATTAAAACGTGATTATTGCCTTTATAGGACGTATCGTAAGAATCGTTTAGAAATACAGCAATTAGGGCGACAAGACCGCAGAGAAAACATTTTATAGATGTCATTTACTTTATACGATACTAAAATGTTTAATTTTGAAGTAGTTTCAAAACTGTTATATTTTATAATACTTTTAGACGTAAAATTTTGTGATAGTTGAATGAAGCTACCATACGTTACTAGCCTTTTGATATTTTTATAGGTTCATTTTAAAATAGAATAGTCAGATTTAAACTTAATTACTAACTTTATTTTTATTTATTTATTTTTTTTTATATTCGTAATTGAATGAGTTCTTCGATTTTTTTTGCAAAATGATTGTCTGTGGCGCAATTTTTACAAATCACGACGGATACTTTTAAAAGCTCTACATTATAATTTAATTGTACGTTGATTTTAATAATTGTGATATTGTTCTTCGTAACACTCCATTTCTTTGAAAATTATTTATCTCAATTACTTTCTGTATTTACTAAGTATTTTATTTTATTTGTGATTATTGTATTATATTGAAATTAATGTTTCCGTATAATTGAATGAATGTCTGATGCAAAATAAATTATTATTATTTGTACATACTAAAATTACTAAATGAAAATTACATTAGTAGAGCATTGTTTTGTAGTACATGGCATATTATATAAAATAACTCTTAATAATGGTTAAAATGAATTTAATTTATAAGCAAAATAAACTTTTTATATAAATGATTATAATGTAAAACTGCATTGAATTTAATAATTAGTTATACCGACGCATTGAATTCAATTTTCTTTTATTTCGTATTTAAAAGTCTATCAACACCCAAGTTTGAAACAAACTGTTTGCCAAAAGAGAGTAAAGCCAAGAAAAGTTTTTATGTAAACATAAGAAATTCAGGAAATAATATGTACTGAACAAGAAGTACTTCAAAACTAACATCGTCTGTCTTTCAGGAAATCCTTTTTCAACAAAGAAATAAAAAAATAACGGCGATATAGAAGCCGCAAATAAAACAAATATTAAAAATTAATTGTATGACTTTATTAAAATTATTTAATTTCAATTTAGGCCTTTTTAATATATCCCTTAAGGTTATTTTTCGTAATAAATATAATTTAATATAAATATTAAAATGTGGTAAATTACGTGGAAACTAATTTTAATTAGCACAGTTGTTTCAAATTAATAGAAGAGTAATTTACTTTGCTTTTCAACTCTTTCCAGTTATTTCTTTATTTTTATTACTAATTTTTATTTTTAGAATTTTTCTTTATTAATCCACTTATTTCTCACTATCTTTAATTTGTTCAAACTACATTTTTCTTTGATGTTATTAATTAGGAAAAGTTCGTGGAAAAACAGTCTTTTTAAGTTGTTCCATGTTATTGCGTGTTTCATTAAATTTATTTAGATTAGATTCGAATATATCTACGCTATTCAAGTAAAACATTTTATTTCACCTTTATTTTCAGTGAAAGAGATTTTAATCAAGTTTTGTCTAATTAATTTACCGAAAGGATGAGCGAAGACGTCTGACTTGAATTTTTTTCTCACCACCCTTATATCGGCTTATTGCTTTATGCTTAATCGCAATTCCGAAATAGCGGAGTTGTAATTTCCTGTGACTTCCATTTGTTGAGAATAGCTGATCCTGAGAGCGAATGTTCACGTCGAAGTCACTTCTGTTCCGTTCCCTTTTCACGCCAAATTAACCACCGTACCCCAAGCGCAGTTTCCTTTTGTGGTCTACACTTAACTAGGGGGTAACTGCATTGTACTTTCTACTTGATCCTATCAATTGTTTCTTTGGGTATGGGCGACAATTTCATCGAACTTAAATTTATTTTTTTTTCCGTGTCTTTCTATAAATCAAAGAAATGAATGTAAGGAAAAGGATATCAACAAGTTGTATAATTTATTTAATTGGGATAATCTACATCAAAGAGAACGTTATTAATTTTAATTTCTTCATTCAATTTATACGTTGACTTTAATAAAACTTTAACAAACGAGAAAGTCAAGAAGAAAATTAAAAGAAGTTTAAATTACAAAACAAGTTGATTTATTCTGAAGTAATTTGCTGATTTTGTCAGGGGAGTTGAGGTATTTTCTGGATGGAAAGAAGGAAATGCGCTTTCAAATACAAAATAAATTTAATGCTTTGATCCAATTCAAGACGGTAAATTTCGGCGTATTTTAGGCTCAACAGAGCTCAACTAGTATTTCATGCAATTGCCCTCTTTTACTGAAACACATGGATTTTCTTATCACTGGTATTACTTACTATATTTTGAATAAGTAATAGATTTTCTTTCCAATTTTCTGATATTTAATTTTAACTCAGGAATTTATTATGATACCAAACTAATATTTAAAATTAAATAATTATTTTATAACTAATAATAAATTTATTTATAATTCATTAAAAAAAATATTAATTTATTTTTGTTTTAAAACATTTATTCATTCATTTAAAATTATCACTGCTACTAAGCTTGCTGAAAAGCTACATCTTTAACATTTGAAAAGTATTTTTAAGAGATTTGAGCTCTAGCCTAAGATAAGAATAATATCCAGCGCTCTAACTTGAATTACATTTGAGCATATTTAATACTTTATTTATCCTTACATCTAGATCTGAAGCAGGGATCCACTCTATGGTATATACTAGATTCAATGTTTGTTGTAATAAACTATTAAAATAACAAAATTTATGTAACGTTATAAGTTCTCGATAAAAAGTGATTATTATTGATTTGAAGCATACCCTTAATTACTTTATTTTTCTCAAACTCTAAATTATTACATTCCCAACATAACTGAATTATAATCCCTTGTTAAAAGTATTATTAAATTAAAATCTGACCAAAAATAATTCTTTAAAGTACCCTCGAATCCCTTTTCACATCAAAGTCTACAAACGCGGTTAACACGATCATTTATTTTGGTCCATTTGCCAGGTAATCATAATCCACCCCTAGTTAATATAAGCCTTAATATTCTCTGTATATCCTGGAGCGCATTTACGTCTCCAATTTGTAATCCCTCACAAGTTTAATTCCACAAGCTTACATGATCAATCGAACATACTGTAACCAATATTATAAATTTATAATACAAAAATCCTTCAAACCCCAAAAACCTTTATCACGAGCAAATTTAATAAGGGACAAGACTGTTTAAGTAAACTCCACCACGTTTACATTTTGTTAGTAAATATTGATTAATTAAATTGAGAATCTTACCTGCTTTAACATGCACCTCCCTGCTTAGTACACTACCTAAAGAACTTCTCAATCTGCATCTGTATAAAGCTGTATGAACATCATGACGATAACGTTCACTAGGGAATGGTGGAAAAATTATAGACCCATTTGGAAATAACAGTCTTATATCGGGTATCTGAAACAAAGTTTAAATCTGTTGTAATTTAAAAAAAAATTTTTTTGTAGAAATGGTGGCAATTGTGTTTTGTTGATAATTTGTGTTTGACCTTTCCCCAGTGGCATTTACATGCGATATGTATAAAAGTGTTTAATGTTACGATATGTTGTAGAGTGGGGAAACCGCAATAAATAGGGGAATGTTTGCTATGTAATTTTTATGTGTCATTTTGGTTTGCGATGGGAAAATTGTCATGGTTGGTTAATGGCAGGTGCAATGATAAAAAATTGTTACTGCAATATCGTCGGTGTTATTTAAATTAATTGCCGTATTGTCTATATTGGATACAGCTTTATGCTTTGTTGGCAACAGCATGTATATTTCGATAACATTATATTTCAAAATTTATTGCAATTATGTGATGACAGTTGATCCAGCAATAAAAAATTTAGACCAATAGATAATTCAAACATTATTTATCCTTAGAGAGCACCAAATCTATAAAATTTTCAGTCTTTTAAAGTTTTCAATGCTTCACTCGATTTTTATATTTTATTTCATTCTCAAACTAGAACTTTTAAAACTTTTCTGGGACTTTTTTGGGTTTATTGTAATTTATTTTACAGATACGTACTTATTCCATATTTAAAGATATAATTTATACAATTTTGTTAGATTTAGTAATTTCCAGTTATATCTATAACAAAAAATATATCTATAGCAAAATTAAATGTTCGTTTTTTGTTTAGGTTAAGTGTAGAACGTTCTTTTTCTTATATTTATATTTCGATGTGAACAGACTCATTTCAATTTTAATTTGCTTAAATACCTGATTGCATTAGATTACTTTATAGTTTATGTTATTTTTCATTTATTTGTATAAAATGAGTATAGAAGCTTAAAACATATTGTATAATAATTTAATAAAATTTGTGCCATAAAAATAAATTTGTAGAGAGAATTGTTTTAGTTTTAATTCAAATTAATATTGGAAAAGCGGCGTCCTCGTTCCAAAATTAAAAATAAAATTGTTTTGTATTTTGAAATAGAACACAATAGAATTTTCATGTACCAATACATTAACAAATAAATTAATTAAATTGAAAAATGTAATTTATTTCAATTTATCATTCGATGAAATGAAATTTTTGATGAGTTTTGTCTAATAAAATTATATATTTAATTGGAAAATCGTGTAATGTTATATACATACATATATGGTCGATAACATATTCTCGTACCACCATTATTTCCATAAACTCTTAACATGCAACTGAATTTATTACTCATAATATACATCGTTACAATTTAATAATTTCCTTGTTGCATACAAGCCTTTCATCATATTTTTTCAGGAATAAAATAGAAAGAAAAAAGTTTTAAGTGTATTAAATAGATCTCATTTCATATGCTTTTAGTGTTGATGAAAGTTTAAATTTTATGCAAAAAACAAAGTTTTGTGATCCCGGCGCATCCACCAACGTAATATGTAAATTTCGGTATTCCATGAACATTTTTGCTATTTTAAAAGGATATTAAAAAAATTGTAGCTACTCTCATTGGGGATTATTTTCGTTTTCATAACAGCCTTAATTAAATAGCTAGTAGGAAAATAATTAAATCTGTTTGTACGGTCATTATTTTGTAAATCGATTTTTTAAAAACATACGTTATTAATTAAGCTTTGTTGGAATATATGGCAGTAAGCTCACAAATATTGTTTTCATGGAATTGATTACAAAATAGAATAGATTTTAAAATGAAAACTGACATAGGTATTGTCTGGTTTTTAATTATTTTCCGGCGTCGCAACACATAATCATTTCTTTTCAATATTGTAAAAAATAAATATTTTCAAATTATTGTGAAAATTATTTAATAACTAATAAAAAACAAATAAATTTAAATTATAGAGTATCTTCAGAGTTCCATAGAAGATTTGCTTGTTAATTAATAATTTTAAAATTTTTAAAATTATGTGAATATACAAAATTCACATCTATCATATTTGCATAATTTTAATCCTAGTCTGGCATCCTTTATTCCCATACCAGCTGTAAATTCAACCGGACATCAGTGTACCCTTTTCAGAAAATCCTTTGACTTCCTTCTCCAGGGACGGTTCGAAAGGAAACTCAATAAGCCAAATGTTCGCCGTTTCCAACGGTAAATTGTTTAACGTGGAATATTGTATCAATTCCTTCAAAATTTAGTACATCCACTGTCCCTTTCAGTCTAGTAAATCCGACTGGATATTTCTACGGGTCGTTTCCGTTTCATTTAACTAATTCGATGTCACAATTAAGATTAGGCCTTGATTAAAATGGGTGACTCTCGTTTCCTCTTTTAAATATGGGCGCTTTGGGAACGGTGGTATATAATTTTATTGCTTTGAAATACGTTTCCCTTTTGAGACTTTCAAGATATTTATATTTAGGAGTTGATTTTTATTTCACCGCTTGAGTGTAAATTCAAATGAGGTTGTTGAATTTATTTTCAGATTACAAGAGAAGATTTAAAGATGTGTGAACTTTATTTTCATATAAATACCTAGCGTACATAACCAACATTAACTAAAGGAAATAATGAAAGGAATCCTACATTTTTATTACAATTTTATTGCATTTTTGTTAAATATTTTTAACCACTAATGATTTTCTGGTACTTTCTTAAAATTATTGTATGTACTAGCACTTGTTGGTTAAAAATATTTTAATCAAGACTTGACTACTGAGGTCAGACTCTTTTAAAAACAAATTCTCAATGAATTTTCCGAAGCGTGACTCTTGTAAAAATTAAGTTTAATTCCATAACATAAAGTTCCCGCTTTTAATAATTATTTTTTGTATAATTAAAAACAAGGTTTTCAGTTTTACGTGTGTGGAACATTATAGTTCTAAATTTCATTTGAATTGAATTTTATTGAAAACTTCTATCTTACATTTTGAGGGTCATGTCAACAGTTTCCAATCCATTTATTTTATTTTGTTCGATGCATAATTCACAATTTTATTGTCGTTTAAACAAATTGTAATTTGCTTAATATACCCTGTGTATTGTAAAATTTTATACTCGCAATAAGCGTATTCTTGGATGTCAGAAGGCGCTTTCTGAAATTGGAATTGTAAACTACCATAATATGGGGATTGTGGCAATTTTTGGACTGCCGCCACCAATGTTATAGCCAGCTATTCCCACCAAATGACTTTTATTATAAAGAAAATTTATCTCACGATCCCATATCATAATCCTCCCTCAGCACACTTTTAATTTCCTGATAAATAATCGTCTTTTTTTCATGCCAGGCCAGCAAATCCTGTTTTAAAGTTTATAAATGAATATCCTCATTTTTATGCTAGATATAACCGGAATTTTAAATCTCCACTCTTTTAATCTCTGTTCTTCAATTGTTTTAGTTTTGTTAGTACAATGTGTGTGTGTTTTGTTGGAACAAGCTAGCGACAAGACAAATACCGGATTCCATCTAAGTCCTATTAGCTATTGCAATACTATTCAATTTTATTCCGGATTTAAATTGGATTTCAAATAGAAATCAGTTTTTTATATATTTTCCACATTTTTATATTCGTTTACACACTGATATTGCCTATTATTGAAAACAATATGTCATGTTGACATTCTATAACGAGAAGGATTAGGATAACTGTCTCCACGATTGAGTGAATGTTTTATAGGAGGGTGATTTACTGTTTCACGACAAAAATAAATTTCCAAACAAAAATGGATACTATTTTATATTAGAAGCATTGTAACACTTTAATAATTTTTTTTTATAATTTAACTGTTTCCTATATTTATATGAATGTACAAAATGATAACGTCCATTGTCAAAGTTGTCTCAGTGGAAACGTTCACGCTATGACAGCAGTTTAAGCGGTTGTCCCGGAACGATTAGAATAAAACCGCTTAATGCAACTTAAACGCAGTGGTGCAACGCGTTTTAAATCTTAAACGAAATTTAAGGGAGTTTAATCATTAACCATTATTGGTTCAAATAGGCTGATTTAATTAATTTACTTATACAATCAGAGGTCAATCAATTTATTTATTTTTAATGCCCGTTTGCACCAATACAGATTAAATTCGCGTTTAAACGTAGTTAAAGGTTTAAAAAATGATGACATAGACAAATTAGTTAGTTAAATATGCTTGATGCAAATTTTATGTTATTAAGGTATTTTTGTTTGTCTTTTGTCAAAATAACTTTAAATTAAAATGTCAAAAGTTCATTTTAAAGCACGTTTTTATCAACTAAAATCCATTTTAAATAAAGTCCCCGAACCGATTAAGATAAACTCGTTTAAAGTAAAACTGGGTTCAAAATTATTAAAATTCAGAAATAGAAGAAAGCAGTGCATTAAGGTTTACAAAAGCAGAACTCTAAATTAATATATGTGTACTGTGATATCTGGAGATTTATTTTAAAGGTATGGTGACAATTATATTGAAATGGTTTAATGCTAATCAATTTGAAGAAGAGAAAAAAGAATCCATTAGGAAAATTAAAGTTCTTGTTGCTTTGAGTTCAACCACAAAAGTTTCTTTAAAACGGAAGAAAAATTAAGGCAACAACCCACAGTTACCTTAAGGTGAACTAACTTTTTATTGCAATCAGTTTTTTAAATTAATTCGAAATTTATGGTTTTAAATTATTTTTTTTATTACGTTTTATTGTGCAGTTGTTTTTGTTAACCCTCGAACATGTCACCTTGTATATATATATATATATATATATATATATATATGGAAGCATAGGTGTATGCGTGTTATATATCTATAATAGTAGTAATTTGCTGCAGTAATAGTATGATGCTAATGACATGAATTCCTACCTGTCTAACAGCTGAACCATCCGCTTGTATCCATTCCACTTCAGGAGCAGGACTACCGTGGGCTGTGCAATCAACTCGTCCCCCAGAGCTATTGCTAAATTCGACTCGATGTTGTGGTTCCTGCAGAAATAATGGACCTTGTAGGTCCAGACCTCCGCACCATACTAAAAACAAAGAGAGAAATTGCCATAATTCTCATTTGGATTCAGAGAAATATCTACAATATAACTGTAAAACATCATAATAATTACATTTGCTCCTATTTAACCCCAAACCAACCTCCTAAATTAACTTCGAGTATCCACTAAAAACTTTTACTTTTATAACATCTTTATTTTCTCGCCCGTCATAAATCAATCAATATAGTTCGATTCTAAAAAATCACTTAACAACCTACAAGCTTTTCCACCATCGCTATCGATGCATTTTTATATAGAAAATGAAATATATAAAAAAATAAAAAAAGATTTCTCTTCTATTCAACGTGCCGCATTAATCTTGGTACGACAGGTTGTTTATATTGTCTGGACCGCACCATTTATCTTCCATAACACACACTAACACAATTCCTAACTATACCTTTTATAACACGACAAATAAAACCATTTAAAAATAATGTGCTCTTCCTGCAGTTTTCAATGTGGATGCTGTTCTTTTCGTTAAGTGCACAATGTAATTAAATCTATCTCTTAAATTAATTGAATATATTTTTAAACTATGCCTAGTGATAAATGCTTTTTAGAGGCAATCTTTTGGGATACTTAAAATTATTAACAGGATTTGTTAGTTATCAGCGAATTTTTAATTTCGTTCGTAAAGAGTAGGATTACAGCTCTTTCACTTTGATTTAAAGCTGAACTCTACTATTTTTACTTTTATATATTTAAATTATTTTCTTCTCATTCAATTATATAAAATAAATTATTAAAAAAAAAAATAGAAAACTTGTATTTTTATATATAATATTGATATATTTGTTTGTAAGATTATTAGCAATTTTTTGTATGGGTCAGATCCACTGAAGCAAAATGACGCCTAATCGTATATCTATCATGATTTACTACATCTTGTGTCGCTGTAACATGAATCTTTATCAGGACTCATCTATTCCGCGTCAAAATATTCCTAGAATTGATCGAACCATTTATTCTTTCAAACAAACCGAGCGTTTCTAAATTTCTCTCACATCATAAAACTAAAAACTTTTTATGACTTCAACTAAATGCATAGGGTAGAAAAATAACCGTTTTGTCTTTTTTTTTTAATTCTTTTAAGTTGCCTAGCAGGATTTAAATTAGCTGCCAGAACAGGGAAAGAAAACAGGAAGAAAAAACTTCTACCGAGTTTAATTGCAAAAACAACATAATGTAATAAAATTAACTTCGCGGAAGTACACAAATTAATTTCTTTTTAGAGGGGAGAGGTGAAAAGCTGGATTCTCTCATAATTAACGTGGAAATGGAAGCGTTTTCAACATCTTGGATATAAAATGTAGGATTGGTGTTAGGAATGAATTAAAATAAATTTACATTAGATAGGGAAGTACATTTATTTGCCAGTAGAAAATTAGGTTTTACGTAACAAATCTCAAGTAAATTAAGTTTACTAAACCATAGTTTTCTAAATTTTCCTTTATTACTTTATTCTCACGATCGAGATAATTAGATTTTCCGATTTAATTTATTACTTTCTGAATAAACAAAGCAATTCAGCCTGTAGATAATTTTTTAAATTATTTTTAAATTAAATTTTAATTATTTAAACAATGTAAGGTCGCATTTCTTATGATTCGATATATGGAGACAACTATGTTATAATGTAGATGCCCATGTTGAGAGAAGCTCACTATAACGTGTTCTCATGTAAGAACTGAGGCCTACTGACCACGCGCATTCAAGGCAGTTCATTCAATGGATTATGTAACATCAGCTGAATGCTGATTTTTCGAACAAATTATCTTCAGTAATGAGGCTTTTCATCTTGATGGCTTCGTTAATCGACAAAAGTGTCGCATTTAAGGTTTTGAAAATCCACGAGTGATTGTAGAGAAACAAATGTATCCAAAACATGTCATTGTTTAGTGAGGATTTTGGGCTGGAAACATCTTCGGACGATTTTCTTCGAATATGAGGCAGATCAGCATGCGATTTAACGTCGTTGAACTTTTTCATTGAAGTTTATGGAAGTCTAGGGTTTATGTATGTGTACGTACATAATCCTATACTGTACATTTCATGAATTAATAAAAAATACAATTTTTAATAAAAAACTTTTTGCGTAAATTTTGGGGCATATTTTATAAATAAAATCTAAGGTTAATAACCTAAAATCAAACCTATTATCTGCATTAAATTTGACATATTAGCAGATAAATTAAGCAAACTATTTTGCTTCACCACTAATCAATTTGTTTAATTTAGCTGTAATTAAATTAAATTGCCACAAAGTAGAAATGCAACATGTAAATCATCTGAAATAATAGGAGTTTGTTTAATAGATAACTGGCCCTAGGCAACTGACGTCATAGTACTGAATATTCTCACCTAATTGCAAAATTTTTCAGTATATATTTCAATATAATTGCAAATTAAATATTTTTGGATTAACTTAAAATCATATTTAGTAAATTATACTAAAAAAGTTAAATATAAGTACAATTTTCGAATATAATTTGAAATTATAATAAGAGACAGTTTTTCAACGCATTATTAATAATTTTATTGTCACACTGCAAATAATGAATAATATTACTTGGAAAAACTATAAAGATAAAATCGTTGAAACTCTTGAAAACTGGAAGGATTTTAATGGCCTAGTACATATCCCCAGTGGACAATAACATGATTGTCCTTCCGAACAAACTTTTGCATTACTTAAAGTGACATGTATTGATTTATATTTTTAAAGCACAGAAAATTACATTTAACTACAAAAAGTTTAACTTTTAATAGGTACTGCGGTACAAACAAAACTTGTATACGATATTAATGCTCTAGTCGTAAATAGAAATTAAAATA
This sequence comes from Coproporus ventriculus, assembly GCA_027574865.2. Classification (NCBI taxonomy): domain Eukaryota; kingdom Metazoa; phylum Arthropoda; class Insecta; order Coleoptera; family Staphylinidae; genus Coproporus; species Coproporus ventriculus. The sequence goes on along the minus strand of JAODAH020015857.1, from coordinate 37,613 downwards.
TGAAATTTCATTGAAATATGCCACGATCAAACTACGTGAATCTCGTTAATATAAATTTATATATGAGTTGATTAAATTTAATATGAGTCTATAAAGGTTGAAATGATCGAATATTTATTATAAAATTCCTATTAATCATGTGATAGCTATGAATAATAAAAATTTAAATAGTTAATTATTCTAATGAGTTTTTATAAATTTATAAAAGTAAATAATATAAATTATTCTAAATGAAACTCGAAACGGATTGGAAAATTATATTGATTAATGAGGTGAGGCTTTTCCTAGACATGTGTCGGTCGACTTTAACGTTTTGGTTTCTGCTTCATTAAGACCCAATGAATGTTTACCAATAAATAACGCTTTAAGCTCACTTTTGTTTTGTATTTTACACTACAGATTTTTTTATTTTGTGTTTGTGCTTAATACGCACAAAATAACCAAATTAACACATTCGTTCGTTTAGCAAATACATCACAGGAATATTTTTTCTAAATTAAAAGATGTTTATATGAGATAAATACGTCGATTTATATTGGCGCCGTCTGAACTATCGGAGGGGTTCCTGACTGATAGTGTCATTTCATCTCGAAAACTTTTTGAGACAATAGTCTCGGGTCCTTTAGAAGAAGCATTGCATTATTCAGTCGCGAATATACAGCGTAATGAAAAATAATAAGAAGCGCAGCCTGCAGCTGAGACCGTCTGCTACACTTTATTACTTCCAAGGACTAATCTAAACGAGACAAGCAAAAATACGACACTGTGAATTGCTTGTCTACTGTATTTTCCTTCTATGAATGCATTTTTTATGAAAAACAAACTGTATTATTGCATTTAATAAAGCAGTAGATAAACATCATGCTTGAATGAATACAAAATGCAAATCTTTTCCGTAATTAATATTTGTGCTACAATTATATAAAATGAGATTTAGAAACTTCTATAAAGTTGTAATATTTGAATACAAACTTAAATATAAGATGTAAACATCTATCTAATCATTCTACTTTTTAAAAACAGTAGTTTTATTAAAACTTAAACCAAATTTAGTGGGTGCAAATTTGATTGAAATTCACTTTTTCTGACAGAAGTTATAGTAAGTTCAAAAAGTGTTATTTTAAGACCAAAGAACTTACATTTTATTATCAAAAAATGAATAAAGTTTCAAAATTGATTATTTTTTGAAAAATTGACAAAATATTTTTAATAAATATTTAATTAGTTAGATTAGTTTAATAAAAGAATTTTTATATAGAATTATGAAATTTAAAATTTTCCCTAGTGAAATTATTAGTTTACACTACATTGAAAAAAAACGCCCTTTTAAATAAAAATCTGTTCTTTCGACGTTAATTGGCTCGAAAACAAAATTCCGCTTTGATGGAACGCACCGAGAAAAAAATTCCTTTTCCTTGAAACCTTAATTTCATCAATTCAAAATCGCTCGAGCTTATACTTTACAAGGTGATAACAAGATTACTTCAGCTTGGCTAATTTCTAACACGCCAAACGATTTATAATGAAGCTATCTGCATAAAAGGGCTCACCCTTATAAAAATTATTCATTTAAAATGCAAAATTTGCTGGATACATTTTACATGTCAGTAATTAAGTTTACAATAAGTAAATAAAACCTTTAGATAACAACACTATAAATGCAGCCTTCACACCTTTTTGGAGGAAAATATATTTAGGACGTACAGAGTGTATAATATATTACACATATAGCAGATGTAAAATACCACCTATACAAAATAATTGCTGAATACCCTTAATATTTTCTTTAAATTATTCATTTATCAACAATTCATTCAGTTTTTTCCATGCATAATCTGAATTTTATATTTAACCATTTATATTAATGCAAATAATACTTTCAAGTAGAATATACATATTTCCAGCCATTTGTATATTAAATGTCTAAAAAGGATGTGGTTGGTATTCCAAGGAAGTTGATAGGAATACAAAATGCAAGTGAGTTATGAGATTGCACTTTGACTCGATGGAAGCAGTAGGGGCATTTAATAGGATTTGAACAAAAGAAAAATGGTAATATGTAGCTTTATGTAACTTATGCTCCCCCAACGTAAAAGAATAGGAATGTGCTTTATAATAGAAAAGAAAAAAAGGGTTTTTATAGACTGCCCTGATATTTCAAGGAAGCATATAAATATTTATATGGGCGGAATATCCATGCTCCCAATGCAAAAGCATAAATCTAAAAACTTTTACTTTTTGCATCCCAATCCAAAAAACACATAAATAATCACAAAATTTATCGCAAATCTCCGAATTTTTGTATTGTGTTTTTGTAATTTGATGACGAGGTTGCTGACAGTACATGCCGCGAAATCGAATGGAAGGTTAAAGGGTAGACATGCAGAACGATTTTTTGGAACATGAAAGACGGTTAGTGTGTGAGCGCAAGATTCGTTCAGTTCCCTGTTATGTCTTCGAAAGGAGATGTCCGCCCCTACTCTGAATAGCTTCACATAAACATTCCCGGCGTATAAAAGTGGGACGTGTATGGAACTGACATAAAAATAATTCGGCTTTTACTTCAACCGAACTTTTAGCGGATTTTCCCTAAATTTCTTAACATTGACAAATAAAAACAATAACATTCTCAAAACTATCTATATCGATCATTTCAATTTCAGCGCAACATTTCAAGAACAATTCCTTACCATATCGGCCATTAATAAAATAAATACTAGTAAGTTTAATAATATGATATGTCTATACATTTTTTCTTGTTTTTTATTCGAGCTTTTTTTTATAAAAATATACTTTCCGAAATTGTAATAAACCAATATAATTATATTTTATAGTTATGTATTATATTTGATCGAATATTCATTCTTTTTCTAAAACCTTAGGAAATTCTGAATGAAATAACCCTATCTAATCTTCCAAATTTATTGAAACCGGAGGGTTTCAAACACAGAAAAATTGTTCCGGTACGTTGACACTGATTCTGGTTACGCTCGGTTATTTTGAATTGCAAACAATGCTCGAGGACTGTCGGTTTGAAGGGGTCCAAGATCCGGCGGTGATTGCGCTGGGATAAGAATATGCTAAATCTCACAGTTGGAAGGCTCTTATTTTTCAACCCTGACATAGTGCCAACTGCGCCACTTCTATTGTTACAATACCATAAATTTAATAATAATGAGGAAATTGCATCATCCAGTTTATAATACCGTTTAATCCAAATTAGTGGAGCGTCGAAGTTGTTGCTGTAAATTCAACTAATTCCTACCCCTACTTGGTTTCTTACCGCCTGTTAAATTAACAGTAATTTGTAATAAATTTCAATTTAAAATCGTACCAGTTATTATTAATTTAATTCAATTTGTCTGTGCATTATTTTTTTGTTTCACATTTAATTCTAAATGGTTCAATATTGAATGATAAGCAATATAAATAAATCTTCCCTCAAAATATTTTCGATGTTATTAATAATATGAAAGGTATATCTATCTATTCATCCATAGCAGAAAAAAAACAAAGTAATTAACTCTTGAGGTGATAGAAGAAAGAGAGGAATAAACAAGGGAAGGAATGGTTTGCGTGAGGGATTATTAAGGGGCATTTTAAGAAACACACAACGGACCTAAGGTATCCAATTTCTTTTCGGTCCATTTCCCCACTACGGAGAGGAAGGAAACGCCAGCAGATTAATCATTACTATGTGGTGCTCGGCGCATCCACCAAAATAACATTGCTCTGGTTTATTCGTAAATCAATTGAAACCCAATACCAAAGTGAGAGAATTGAGAAATATATTTAAGCAATCTTTCATCCTTCATTCTTAAACAAACTATTTTATGTAGGGGAAACCGGGGCTAAACTACACAGGGGCATATTTTCCCATTTTCTATTAATTAGTGCTCCGAGCTACATATAGCGTTGGCATTTTTTTTTTAGTTAAATACCATAAAAACGAATATCCACATAAAATTTGAAACAAAACTGTTTTTGTTAACAGCAAATTATTATTCTAAAAAGCATTAAATATCTATCAATCTTTCTTCAAAACTCTCTAACATATTTTGTAAATTTTCACGAATTCATTAAATTTAAATCGGCAATTTTATATGCTACGAACGCCATAGACTAAATTGGACAAATTCAAATTAAATTTTTATTTGTTCATTTATTTATTTATATCTACAATTAATTATTGTACATTGTATGCATTTTGTTTGAATTTTATTTGGATTATGTAGCATGTAGTATTTAACTAATTGTAATCGGACAATCTCTGTTGGGAAATATATTATTATTATATTGTTATTATTATTAACATAGTGACAGTAATAACTTTCAACATTGATGCTTCCTATAAATAAAACAATAACAAAGGCTGCTACAAAAATACTTGTAACACTCCTCGCTCAAAATTTTGACATTTAAACCGTCTGTAATTACTTACTCTGCAATAAAATGGCGGTAGCCGTCAGGTACCATCGCACATTTATCATTTCGTCAACGTGTAAAACTAAACGCAATACAAAAACTTTGAAAAATTAAATAAACTTCTTTGTCCAACATTTTAACGGTGTTTTTGAAAAATATAAAAAATGTACAAACTGACTAAGACTGACTTTTAGACGCTTTGTTCGAATATATATTTTCAAAACCCTATTGACAAAATAGCAGATATATCAAATTTGTATACCGACCATTCAGTTCAATGAATATTTCATACGCACCATTGAATTCAACGCTAATTGTCAATCTACAAAACGCTTATTTAGTATTAAGTCAACATTAATGAACGGTAATATTTCTCGTTCGGTATTTTTAAATCACTTTGTACTTGAATATTATGCATTTTTATAACATTATTTTTATAATACCGATCTGATCTACAATTGAAATATATTTAATACTAATAAATTTCCTGATGCTATTTTCCTTTAAACAAAACTGAAAATGCGCAACGAAACCGCTATTTTCTCAAATTAGAGATAAGAAATGGTATTTGTTTTATCATACCTGAAAGAAATAAAACAACAAATTAATTGATGGTATCGCACAGTAATTAAATGTTTCACAGCCAATAAAATATTACTGCAACATAAAAGAGGTTATTTATTCGAATAAAAACAGAATGATTTTATGATATGGTGTCACGAAACTTGGAACATCGTTTGACATTATCATTTTAATGCCACTTTCATTAATTAGTAATTTTAACTGTTTAATATTAAAAAGATTTTATCTTTTGCTTACAGAGAACTATAATAAACGATAATTATAAGATCATACTGACATTCTAATAAAATTTTAGTTGTTTGATACATATTTTTAAATTTTAATAAAAGTTCCAAGTTTACAGACCCGAACATGAATCTGGGAAAGTTGTTTTTTTACAGTAATGTAATTTGAATTTGGTTTGCAGAAAATCTAATATTGTAGCTGTGGCAGGAAAAGAAAAATATAAAAGTTACGGTTATAAAAAGTTATCCTGCCAATAAATATGAGTATCGCGAAATGTTTCATTTTTATGTAGACAGAAAACACCCTTACTTCTATCTGCTATGGATGGCATACCAAACTACTATTTTAAAATCATATATGCTGTAAAATTTGATTTATCTAGCTCTCTATACGTGGAAGTAGTAATTACATTTTAATTAGTAAATATGAACAATCCACTTTCAAAATAATCAAATATTAATTAAAAGTATCATAACCCGATTAAACATGTTCTACTAAACACAAGTTGTTCATGATTGTACTCTACCAAATAATGCAATGCGGATATTTTTTCTATTTGCAATGCAATTCACTGCGAGACCCTTAAAGCACTTCGAATGAGCTTAATTAATTAAAAACTCTAGTACTTGGAATGTTTGTGAGTTCATTCTTTTACGAGACGCATTCTGATTTTTAATTTTAGTTAATTCAAAATTTAATAAGTTCTTTAAAACTCACGGAACCAATTAAAACTCTTATTTGATTATAAAGACATTTTATATATAAATCTTTAGGAAAAAAATGTTTGTGATATTTTCTTTGATCCTTCTAACATTTATCAATTTTATAAAAATTAATTGCTTTTTAACGGCATCGAACCCTTTTTTTTCTTTATACTTAGATTTTGTTCGAAACTTTTTTCTGATTCGTAGATAGATGGCGTTGTAATCCCAAGAAACATGATTTTTGCAAATTGCTATTTTTTGAGAACCAACGTGAGGATTATGAGTTTCTGCAGCTAATGCCAAATGTTTAATAAGATGATAAAATTTTTTTTTACAAATTTTCATTATAATTAAACTATTAATTTACATAAGGAGGTTATTATGAAACCTGTTTGGGTTTCATAATATATTGCAAAGTAGAAAAATATTTTTATAAATTGTTGTTTTACTCCACTCTTCTCTAATAAAATTCAGACATTTTAGATATTGATTTTAATTTTATGATATAAAAATCAACTAGTCATTATTTTCTAAGTTAGTATAACTTTCTAATTTTAGTTCGACCGCGTAATGTGAGACTAGAGAGATTTTAATCAACTTCTTTTCAAATCGTTTCATTTTTCCAACAAAATGTAAAAAAGATTAAACTCTATAATTAATTAATGTGAGATGATATAAAGCAATAAGGAACTTATAAAGCCTCTAGAATGTTGAACTTCCAACTAGTTTTACAATTTTTTTATGGTACAACGATACGAACTTTTTTGACTTATCGTTGCTTATCGTGAACATCTAGCGTAACAACAAAAAAAAAATAACCACTCTGGCTTAAACTACTCAAATGAATCTTCTTGCACTACTACATTTCAGTTGATTTATGGCGCCCCCGTTTATAAGGGATGCACCCTTTAAATTGTTCTCTGCACTGAGGTGATTAAAATTAATAAGAGGAATTGCACTTTAATTTGTGCCAAAATAGAATTTGATTTAAATTGCAAATTTATATTTTCAGAGTGGAACGGGAATCGATTTTTACTGTTTTGTTTGTAACGAGACCGAATCAGGGGTGAAATTATGTAATTGAATTGGGTCCAACGGATCTGTTCTAGTTTATACATTCGTGGATCGAACGGAAAAGGCCAGGGGACCGGAATATGAGGGGGTGAAATCAGCGGAATTTTTGCATATCGCAAGTTTTGTTGAGTAGTTTTAGGGGGTGACGAAATGGAATGGAACATTTGGATTGTTTACGATTCGGAATCAACCCCAAATTTCTCTATCAGATTATATCCAACTCGATCGAATTTATTACAGAAGGGTTCTTTCAAAATAAGCATAGTTGTCTATTTTGTCATTTTAAGACACGAGAATTGCATTAAGAAGTCACTGGCCCCTAAAAAATAATTCTCGCAAATGTAAATATTACACGATTTTATAAAAAATGTTCATTCATGTGAATGCTTGCAGAATTGTATATCCTACACCTACATGCACTAATAATTCGAAAATTCATTAATAGTTGCATATACCAGACTCATTTTAATTATTAATTAAATTTCTGGTTTTAATTAAGGGTAATTGTTATAGCTTTAACATTAAATGATTAATGTTGGTGCAAGACAGTTCCATGAATTTCTCTCACATAATTGGTGCAAATTACTGGATTTCCACAAATCGATCAATCAATCGATATTGTAAACCATTTCATTTGCATTCATGAACGCAGCGTGGGCGTAAGCATTTAATCTCTGTTTGGGGATTAAAACGTTCAAATAGTAGATAGAGCCGAATTTACAGTGGCCTCATAATTCAAGATATGAATTAAATATCCGCAGATATGACCGGCCCGACGCGCCATCCACCCTCTAACTTCTTTAAAAGTATCACGTTTTATGGAGAACAATGCCAGTCGGGACTGAACTGCACGCGAATGCTATCACAAGATAAACTTTTTGCTCTTTCTCTTCCCGTTTTTTGCAATGCGTATATTTAAAAGGAGATTTATAACCTTAACGGTTTTCACGAGGATATAAATCTGGGATGCTCGCGGCCTGTTGATTAATTATTTTTAATTTATAAAGGTGGTATTCCCACCACTAATTTAACGCCACATTTTTTAAAAAATATATTTATAATAGGAGATGGTTATAATGAATGACGGGCTAAGTTTATCTAGGAATATGAATAATAGAGTTCATTTTCATCCTGCGGATTTTTCTTTCATAGTTTTGTTCTCCTTTCTTAATGGGATGGATTCTAAACATTTTTAATAAAAAAGTGAGATATCTTTGTGGGGGTTTTAATTTCTGCTGTTAGTATTAAATTAAATGAGATAAAATTTTTCAAAGAAATTTTGTTGCAGATAAAAATACATTTAATCTTCCAAGAATGTATTTCAGTATATAAAATACGACCCTTTCAACAAAATGAAATATTATTTGGTGTCTGATATAAAATTATTATAACATTCTGATTAAGTATTAAATGAAAGAAACGACATTTGCAGATTAAACTCCAGCGTGGTTGGTGGGTGCCCTCACGGAGGAGTTCCGTCTATTGTGGAACCTCTTCATGGATGGACAGGGACGATAATAATAATGCCCACTATTCCCCCGCATCCCTGTTTCTTTTTAAATATTTTGATTGATTTCAAGGTGCAGGGGTCAAAGTTGGTTAAAACCGCGATTTTCATAAATTCATTTAATAAAATTCTTCCTTTAAATTGTCACGAATTAGAAACAATCTTATTAATTATTTTTATAATAAACTACACAATTATATTTCTAAATAAAATTTATTTGAAATTTTTGAATTATTGACAAACAAAACAAAAGGTTGATGTTAGAAATTGAATAAATAAACTTTATCCTTTTTAAATTTCTCAAACTGACATAATAAAATAAAAACATCATCCTATTTTCAAAAGTTGTTTCAAGTTTCCTATACAGTAAACACATAAATAAAAGGGCACATATTGATCAGAAGGCACAAAATATATTTTTTTCAAATAAATTTAATTTTTGTTTCACAAAATTAAAGTTCAGACACGTGCCGAGTTGAAATAATAAAAACAACTCAACTTGGAATTATGAAAAAAGCTAAGCAAAGTTTCTTTTTGTGAATACGTGCGCCTTTATATAAAATAAGAAAAGCTCTCGCAATATTTTGAGTGTCTGTAATTAAATATTCATTTGATTAACTTTGTGCCAGTCAGAGGGTCTGCTTCATATTTTTTTGTTTAATTTAATTAAACACAGGAGTTGTTATTTTACAAGGGTTACAAAAGGAATGAATTTTATGAAAGGAATGGGTTATTTTTAATTCGTTTGTATCCCCTGGGACAACTAAATAAACTTAATGTTTGTTAATTTTAATAATTTTCATGTTAATGTACGTATATTCATTTTTTTTCTTCATATTTTATTTTAGTTAATTATATTTTATGAAAATTAATTTTAATATTTTTTCTATCTAGATTAAAAATGATGCCGAATTTATCCATTCTTATATAATCCATCCGGTCTTTGTTAAATTTCAAAACTTGTTTTTGTGTTGGTATTCATAATTATATCTAATGACTTCAATGACGAGCAACGAATTTAACTTTGTACAATCTATAGGTAATTTAGAATTACATATTTATATTTTATTATTTGTGTCAATTATTACTAAAATTTAAATTCTCTTTTATCTACAAACTTTATATTTGAACACAATATATTTCTACCTGTTGAATGTATGCAAACAACTTCTCCTAATTGTAAAACGAACGGCAATTGGAACTTTTAGATTGATTGATACGAATATTCAAAGGAATTTTTTCGTTTTAACTTTGATTTGTTGATTGAAAAAAGAAATAGAATAAAAGCAGAATCACGTTTAGTAATTACAATTCTTTTAATTTAACTTATAATTGTTTCTTGAAATATAATGATGTCTCTTCGTTTTTTTTCTTCTTTTATTGAGTTTGAATTAATTAATTTTTAAGATCAAACATTTTAATTGGACTCGGATAAAAATTCAACGGATATAATAAAAGTTTTTGGAATTACATTAAGATTATTTAAAAAAGATCTAAAATATTTCAGGTTTGTTCATTAATAGCTAAATTGTTTGAAAGTGCAAAATAAAATAAAATCACATTTTATTCGATTCCGAGCTTTCAATTGTCATGGCCTAATTTCATTTCATTTCATAAATGAAATTTTCCAATACGTGCGTAATTTTTAATATTTTTGATAATTTCATCAACCAATGTTAACGTTTCTGTTTATGCCCTAGTTTTGGTTAGTTACATCAGTACAATTTTAAATTTCTATCGACGTCGAATTTTGCCGTTTCAATTAAATTCCAGTAACGTCAATCAAACAAGCATTTCCATATTTTCGCAAATTTGTTGTTTTCCTGTTATTAAATTTTGATTTATTATATTATGTCATTATAATTGTTTTGTATTTTTGTACAATTTAAGCAAATTACATTTATAAATGTAAATTGTTATGTTAAAATGAATTGTAACCATCAGAATGGTCCAGAAATATATAAAACAAACAGTTTTAGTAAATGTATTCCAATTCTGTGATTGATTTAATATATGCGATCCATCTCCATAAAAAGGGGAACGAAAGGATAAGCAAGCAACAAAACTTTTTTTTTATATCTCGGTGTTGAAAACATGTTTTAAAAGTAAGGGCCCTGTCAACATATAGCAATTGATAGTTGTCACTGAAATAGCAATTGGCCGCCCCTAAATTCCTCCACTTTTCCCATTGAATACTCTCCCCGGTGTAATCCAATATCTACAGTTGCTTCTACTGTTCCCGACGTTTGGGAAGGATATATTCTTCGTCAATCCCACTGTATCCCAACGTTTGTCACTTTAGAAGATGAATTTAAATTTTCTATTTTGCTACCTTCTGTAAATAAACATTAAACTAGAAAGGTTAACAGACCTTTATAAAAAATTAACTGTTTATGTGATGGCAAGCTGGGGATTATTTCACTTTAATGGCTTCCTTGCGACGTTCAGATTTTTATTATTGCTTTATTCCATTTCCCGATATATATAGCGCGTTTGGGGAGGGATACACGGACAGGACGTTATTTACTGTTCGTTTTTATATTTAATTATGTTTTATAAATTGTAGGACATTACTGTGACGGGCTTAAATTTGATGACACGAAAAAATACTTTTCGTTTAATGTCCTCGGCAGACGTAGGTGTTATTAAAAGAGACAGTTTGTGGCACAAAAGAGTGCTATTTTCATGTTTAGTCTAATTTTGTATTTTATTCAGATATTAAAAATAATTGGTTAAATTTTGTTAAGGCTAAATTATTATTATTTTGTTACAATACAGATTTTACTTTTATGTCCCATTTAAATCTGATTAAAAAGACTCTTCTCTTAAATATAGCTTAAAAATCATTTTGCCAAAAATCTACTAATAAATGAAGAAAATGTTTTCTAAAATTTTCGTCATTCGTTAATAAAAATGAGATCTCAAGAAAAATGTATATAAATAAATTATCGACCAGTGTTTAGTGTTTGCATATTTTGCTTTGTGATCGAATGTTTGCTTCTACATACAAAACTTTCAACCAATTCAATATTTCGTTTCTAATGTAACCATATCCTCTTAAGTACAAGAATTAATAATTGATTTTAATAATTCTTGTTTGGAAAATGTAGATATTGTGTTAAATAATTTAATAGAATTTCTTTATAATATTATGACAAAGATATCTATGTGTAGGTAAATTAAGTTTTTAAAATGAATGATAAAATATTGCATGGAGCCAATATTAATTTTAATTTGCGAAAGACTTTCTTATATTCTCTTAGTTAATGCCTTTTACTTGTTTAGATTAATTGATTCAATTAGAGAAGCGATAAAAAATTTGCCTAGATAATTGTGACATTCAATTCGAGGAAAATGGGGGTAAATTGCTTGGCCTTTATCATAGCTTTTTATAGAGGAACTTCCAAGAAACGAGAACAATAAAATTAAAACGACTTCAGGAATCAGTTGCGCGTATAATTTTTTATTTTTTCTTTTTTTTATAAACCGGAAATAATGTTCATATCGAATCGACCAATAATATAGTCACGTACTTTATTTTTTTAATTCAAATTAATCTCGAGATTGTTTTGATTCGATTATACTCAATTCAGGATGCAGTATGCTCGGATGTTTTTAAAATAAACTTCCTCTCGGTTGTTCTAACAAAAGTATGTGGTAGGCGAGACGAATCGTACTCAATACAAGCTGTAATAAGACAACAGCTGACGCTGACGGTTTTCTCCAGATCTCTTTTGACAGCCAATTTACCATTAGTTATTTCAGCACTTCTAAAATCCTATTTGCACAACAGCTGCATAATCGTGATTAAAAGGAGTCGCCAATTTCTTACTAATTAATACCATTAAAGATTTTCTAAGAGATCTTTTAAATCAAAATAAATGGAGGAATTAAAATAAATCGTTTATACAAACACAATTTGTATTTTTGATATTGTATTCTAGCTCGAAGTAAAATAATTTATCACAAAAGGATATGCTATAAAAATGGGAAATGCACATACTAACAAAAATGAAATTAATTAAATTAATATTGGAGGCGATACATAAAAGAATTTTACTCAAATAATTTTTTATAATAAATTTAACTTCATCAAGTTCTTATGTATTATTAGAGTAGCAATGTAAGTAAAAAAACATTGTCAATATCATTTTCATAAAAAAATAAGTACCAAACATTCACAATAGGAAGTTTAACACAAACATAAAGGTTTCTTTACTATTTTCTTTTCTTTTCTTTTATTTATTGGACTTTTAAATATACTTTTTCAACTTCAATATCCTCGCAATAATATAATTGAATAGAGTAAGTTTGCCACGAAAATTTTATTTTGTAAAGTTACAGATGGGGAATTTTATTTACAAACCTCTTCCGATTGTTTGTACGCGCCAGGATTTTATTTACTGCATTTTTCAGATACATAAAACGGAAAATAAAATAATATAATGAAATTGTAGCTACCCGCATAACTTTTAATAAATTCCCGTGGAAATTTTAATTAATTCGCAGGGCGCAAAAGCACATAATGGATTTTTCGCCATTGTCATCAGTTATATCGCGTAGTAGGCATCCTATAAATTTTAATAACACGAGCAGATTATAGATTCACAAGGTTTGATTATTTTTTTATATAATTAGAATAAATGTACAGTTATGAGCTAAAGGAGTTAAATTACATTCATCTAAATTCTCTAAATTAATAATTTTTATGGTTGTTATAATGTATGCTTGTCCATTTTTTGTTTAATTTTTTCTTAGCAAATTGATTGGTAACTGAAATTCTCGTATTTTTAGAAGACATACTTGTCAACAGTTATAATTGATGTTTGCTTAATTACGAAGGTAGTAAGCACAATTTACTGAACGTCAACAAGTGCTCGCTAGGAAACTTTACTAGTGTACCTCCGTATACTTGTAGTTTATATAACTTTAGTTAGCGAAAAATAAAATTTGTAATTGAAACTTAAATAAATAAACGATTTATAGTATATATAGGAATCCCAAAAGAAAGTCATCAACCACAATGAATATATGTAAAATTTGAGTTGAAAGTAATTTTAAAAACTGATATGAAAAACTTAAATTGCTTGCAAAAAAAACCGCTTTTGACTTTTTTTTGTGAAAAATTATGGGAATCCAGTTTTTTGACGAATCGGTAAAAAAGAAACAGGAACGAAATTTAGACTTGAATTGGGAGACATTAAATTTAATTTTTAAAATTAATTCTGAGTTAATATTAGACTCTTGAAATCATACAATTACCTAAGCTTTAAATATGTTATGGCAGATTATTTGAAATAAAAGTTTTATTGCAAAGTTTGAGTTTGGTACATTTCACATGTCTAAGTTATATTGGTAGAAATAATTAACAGTGGAGTTTAACTTTATATCCGAAGTAACAATTAAATTACTGAATCGTCAATCATATGTCGTAAACTAATTTGTTTTTGGATTAAATGTATTAAAATTCACTAAATTGGTGAAAACATCGTTATTTTTACTCAAATTCAACTCTAACTATTTCGAACTATTTATTTCAATTATAAAAGATTAATTATGTTGGAAAGTTTAAAAACTCACATCTTTTATTTTTCATGTGGCTATAATATATCACAAGAAGAGTTTTGTGAATGTAAGTTTAATTACGAGTAGCAAATCGAAAAAATAATTAAATAAAAATTTATCCGAATTATAAACTATTGATTCTACGTAATTGAAAATTTTTTAATTATACACAGAATGTTTGCACATAAAAATAAAACAGTTTAATTATATTCTCAAGAAATATCTGAAGTAATCAAAAAGTGTAACTTCAATTTCATTTGATTAGTTTGAAGACCGTTGCTTCATTATATGATGGTGAATATACTCGGCAAGCAAGTAATTCGAATAAATTAATATCGCGGATGGATTCATTTGGTAGGATACGCGTTTTAGTTCATTAAAAGTTAGACCTTCGGAACTAAATCCACTTTTACAACTACTAAATTTATTCCAATTATATGAGCAATAAAGTTGTAGATCTATTATTCAACTTGATGCACCTGGCTTTTTAGAAACAATTACAATGTATTAAACTAGCGTGAAACAAACTAATTCTATTAAATTTAACATATGTTAATTAAAGGATGCACTGATGAAATAGAAATAAATTTTAATTAGAAAAGTATTGCATGCAAGAACTTTTATGTAGTAGATATATGTAAATGAGAGTACTTTTAGAAAATGTAGGTTCGCTAGTGGATTTTGAAAGGTAAGACGGTCCCACTGGTGTCGTCCGTTTAAATTTTCCATTAAAGACAACTATAACACCACCATTTATTATTTAATGTTTACATTATCATAAACAATAGGAATATCTGCGTGCGGGGTGTAATTTATTCCCGAGAAGAAGGGGGCGGTTTGGGAAATAAAAGGCTCCCTGAATGGGTCGGAGCGCATCGAATATCTCACATTATCAGGACTTATACTTTGTTGTTTTTGGGGAGAACAGTGCACAAATATTGGATTAAATGTCGCCCTACAAATCTTATTCCAGACGATTCGGAGGTTTTCGCGTTTCCATGTCTGTCCCGTCTCATATGGAAACAATAAAACCGCTAGATTGCTTATGATTTTCTAAAGAATTACTGTCGAGATTGTTTTCCTACACTTTTTGTGATGATAATTTTATATTATTTATGTCACTTAAAAGTTTTGCACGCGGTTTGTTATTTACATAAATACGCTTTCATAGTGGAAAGTTTTTCTATCGCTACGAAATCAACTACTTTGCTGGATTTTATGTACATAATTCTGAATAACGTATGTGAGTATTATACAAGGTGAATAAATCCAGATATAAAACCGAAAGAAATGTGCATTTTATTAAATTTGGCTATAAAAAAATATGACAATAAAAAGAACTGTGAAAACGAAATTCCTTTAATTTTAAATTTTATTTTTAAAAATTCGTTGTAACGTTAGTAAATTATAGTTTCGCAATGTGCAATCTAAATTCACAATCAGATGCTGATCTTTCCTACATCAAGAAGAATCGGCACTTAATGAACGATATTTTTGTCGAAGAAGAAAAAATTTAAGGAAAGCAAACTGACAAATTGTACAACACAAATCATAAAACTGAAAGTAGTATTGTATTATATCTAAAACTGGAATCGCATCGGCCACGTAAGCTGAAGGTTGCAGGTTCAAATCTTGCTCCTGGTCCAATATTTTTTAGAAATTTTTTCAAACAATATGAATTGAACATCGAGAACTCAGAAAATTTATTAAAACCTTTCAAGATAAAAATACATGTTAAGTAATCAGGTTATAAACTTTATGTTTTAATTCTACGAAATATATGTAACTGTTTTAAATTTTTTGTAAAACAATTATCTTTTTGTGAGTTATTTTCACACATTCGAGATAAATCTTCAATTGAAATTTTGTTGTTTTATTGTGTAGCTCAAAACCTGCAATATTGAATAGGTGAGAATAAATGTGTTCCCCACAATGAAATCATCGGCTATTACCCATTATTCTTTGAATTATTCGTTGATGCTTTCCACATGATGAGTTACGTTTTTTTTTAATAAAATTTTATGAGTAGCATCGCTCCTATCGTGTAATATATAGCAGAAAGCCACTCTGGGGATTTCCAATAACTGATTGTAATAGCGAAATTGCACCCTATCTCAAAATTCACAGCTAAAATTAACCACACCGTTAAAATGACAGGCATCAATTTCACAATGGGACACAAATGCAGCCAAATCCAATCTCGTATAATAATAACCACACACAAAGCTAATTAAACAAACAAATTTAGATATTATCATAAAGTCATAGTTTTATTAATTTCCGATTGGAATGTATTGCATATGAGAAATTTCTCATCTATTAAGCTAACAATGTTGGGCTGAATGTCCTGCGGTGCAGGCTGCTATTAGCAGGTCTCTGAAATTACCACACATGAAGTATGCACAGGTCTCATACATTTCTACCCTAAGCTGTACGTGGATTAACCCAGATTCAAAACTTAATAACAATTTAAGAAGCAACTCACATTAATGTTAAACGTTCAATTTTCCACTGCCAGAGTTTTTCTTTCCTTAATTGAAATTGTATATTATGTTTATACAAGTACAAACAGAAACTGAATTTGTTAGCGCTGTTAATCTAGATAAATGGATGCAGCAATTAACAAAACATTTATTTTTTATTTTAATTTGTATATTTTAATTAAAGCAATTTCATTCGATATTGTGCTCATAAATGATCTAGAAATATATTTACTTTTTGTTGTATTTTAATTTGAAATCTGCTTTTCATCGAAATAATTGTTAAACGATAAAAGTAACAATAATTGCTGGATGTTTAAATATGAGATGCAATAAAAACTTAAGGATTGAAGCCAATCATAATTCAACAATTAGACCTATAATGATTAAGAAGCTAGTAGAAATAACTGTAATGAAAGTACTGCGCAAAATTACAGGTAAAACAATTCTATACAATTAAAAGTAAAATTCTGATAACTAGTATTTATAGCTTTAATTATTTATTTGTATTTTAAATTTAGTTTCATAAAATATGCATTAAAAGTTAGCTGCAAATGCTATTCAAGAATATAAAGAGATAATAATATGCACTAAGTTTAAAAGTGTTTAAATATTTTATCAAACTCGTGTCTAGATTTGCACAATTTTCCTTTCGTTCCATTTTAATACTTAACAGTGTAAGTAACATTTTAAACTTTAAATAATACTGATGGTTACATTCCACAATGACCGACTAAAGAGGTCTGTTTATAAAGAAGCTGATTAAAACTTTTTGTATTATGTAAATTCACTTTTATTGCAGGCGCTTTTTTCAGTCATGATGATGATGCGGTCGCAAATTTATTCGGTTCAGCCATGAATGTATTGTGGGTCCATTATAATATTTTAAGATGAGTTCAGTAAAATATTTCGCGAGGGAATTTATGCAATTCATTTGCATATATAATCTATCAGTAGGAATTCGTTCGCAATTTATCATTCTCGCGGCTGGAAGGAGGCTGTATTTGTATGTTATGTAGTTAGACGGCGGTTGCGCAGTTTACTGCTGTGTTGTAATTAGAGGTGCATTGCATTTTTAAAGAAATCGATGACGGTAACGAGCCATAGCTGTTCTCCGCTCCACAGGTCACAGTTCTTTCTCAGCGCCTACGAAATGTCACCTCATTCCCGATTTTCCCATTGCTTTTCTTTTTTTTTTTAGATGTGGGAGAGGGGAGTTTGTTTAAGAGCTTAATTTGCCTTTTTCCTCAATTCTCTTTATTGCTCCTTTAAGCCTAACGATTCGGACCAAATGTAAATATCATTAATCCTATCAAGTTCCTTCTGATTAGATTAAGTTTAGAAGTTTCGAAATAAAAATATAAAAAACGGCGACACTGATAAATTAATGTATAAACATTGAAATCAGGAAATCATTTAAAACCTCATCTATTAACCAGAATGATTTGTTAACTTCGATTTGTATTATTATTTAAAGCAGGGTCGCACTTACCGTCGCCGAATTTTAATAGCGAGCCTAAAATGGGTGCAGATCGATTACGGTTGATTTTGTCCTTACAGCTGTGAAAAGGGTCCTGTACACTTTCAAGGGATGAAAGCATAATGAGGAACATATCGAAATCGATATGGCTTTAATTTAATATTTGTACCTTACGTACCCCACAAATTTGCGTAATACCAAATAAAATATCAAGGTAAAATATTAGGTGCTGCGTTATTTGCAGGCCCAACTACAGAAGCTTATTAAACTCACTCTTAAGTCTTCTTTTTGTTTCTACTCTAACCTTTTATTGCTTGATTTCATAATAAAACTCTACCTATCAAAATTCATCAAACTTATATGTTATAGAGCACGAAGTGATTTATTTTCATTCCTACATTTATTGTGTGAAAAGTTTAGACAATGATTCATTTTAAAACAAAATGTGAAAGAAGTTGGTGAGTGAGACAATAAAAAAAAATATTTAGATATTTTTTCTAAAGATAGATTTTAAATGATAAAATAAATTGAAAAGCGCACGTTTTATTGAAAGGTGTGTTTCACGGACATTTCAATGTCAATTTAATTTTCTTCTTAAATGATTCTCTGTGCGATAATGCTGTACTCTCAGTGCTTATATAAATAAATAACGTTCGCAAAAATCATTGATTTGCATGTTCACAGTTTTGCAGCTGTTTGAAACAGTTGCTAATATATAAATAAAAAAATTCATGTACTTCATACCCTTCTTGGAATCTGAAAGCTGTATGCTGGCACGATAACATTCAAAACAATAAATTGATTTTTTTATAACATGCAATGTTTTAGACAACTTCATTATAAAAATATTTTTATATAAAATAAATCTTTTGAATGCAACAACTTCTGTGCTAAACAGAAGCGAGCACTTATATATTACTTTACCTTACTCTGCTTCTGTAACCATAAATATTAAAAAAAAACTAATTAAAAAATTATTATATGAATTTAATTTATGCAACTTTTATAAATCATATTTATTCTTTCCCATTTCTTTATATTTATGTACGTATTTAGTCCCTTTTACTTAATTTACGAGTCATCTTAAGCAATTTAATCGGTTTTTTCTCTATAAATTAGATTGATTTATGTGAAGCTAACATAATCTACAAGTATTAGATTAAATTTTATGCTTAACTATTATTTCAAAAGGAAATAAACTCAATACTTAAATTTAAATTTACATGTTATAAAAATTCCATAATAGATCAATCTCAATCAAGTCTAATTAGACTGAACATTATTTCGATCAGGCATTTACAACGTATGCAACAAACAAATTAATTTGTGTTGCCCTAGAACCAATATAAATTTCACAAATTCGCTACAATAAATTACAATCAAATTAAACAATGCCCTGGCAAATATTTGGCTTAAAGTGAATAATGCAAATTTACATAAATCGGCTACATTCGATACGTTTAGCGGTCAAATTACTCATCCATACTTAGTTCACTACAACTTAAAACAAAACAAAAAACAACACAAACAATTCCTCATTGTTGAACAAATGTAAACATCAAACAAAAAATCTTAACAGATTAATTCAAGCATTATTAAATTTAAAGCGTCCCTTGTATTTCGGTTGTATCCCGGATAGGGATTGGAACGTATGCCATGAATGGGGCCCATTCGTCTCTTGTGGTGGTTCAATTACGTTCATACACGTCTTCAGCTTCCTCCGTACTTTATAAGATGATATATTGGAATCTCCTATTGGCTTTACTTCGTTTTTCAGCGATAAAGAAATTGATTAATACCCCAATCTTATTCCTCAGTTATTAAGAAGGCGCGTACCTTCATGAAGAAATAAAAAAAAAAGATAAATTGAAAAGATAGGGAATTAATTATTGATTTTTATGCAAAATAGAACAAGGAAGCGCTTATAATTATAATTGATATCGATGGTTAGAATTAGATTAAAATGTGATTTAGAAAATGGATATAAAAATACATATTCAATATAATCTAATATTCTTTTGAACTAATCGATTGGAATTATTTTAATACTTAAGATATGAATATTTTATCATTGAATAGTACTAGTACCTTTTGCGATTGGTCCGCTCTGTGAAAAATCGTTCACCGAAAAAAAAGAGGTCATTTTGCTTCGATACGACTTTCTGTTAAGTGTTCTTTTTTTATCATATTCAAGCGTATAGCAATTAATTTTTTTATCCCGTTCTTTATTGAAAACGTTCCGTATCTTAAAGATTGGAATTACTTTGCCAGACATTTGGAAATTAAAAATTAACGTTTTACCAAAAGGAAAAATAATTGCGATTATATTTTTTTTCTTATAAGACAAAAATAATTATTTTTAAGTGCGAAATTAACTTAATATTGAAGATATTATGATTTTATAAAAATATATACAATTTTTACATCCCGTACACTACCATGTAGGGAAGTAAGTTTCTTAAGTTTTCCTAATCCTGTCTGTGTGGATAGTTTTTGGGCAAGATCGCACTTCTGGTTTTGCCGAAAATTGCTTTTTTACGTAATTTGTTGTGAATACGACTACTTCCCGTGTAATGTACGGGAAGTATAGTGAAGACCACTCATGATTTTTTGATTATATTTTCATTTGACTAAACTATTATGCATAATTGTTTATATTTTGTTGTGTCTCGTATATGTGGGAGTTCGTTATTAAATAGAATTGATTTGTTGAAATGACTCTATCGCACTTTATGATATTTAAATTTAGTTGTGGGTTGATTATATTCCCTTTATTTGCACTCGTTACCGGTTTCGGTTCTAATCATTTTCAAAAGGAATTTTACCGAAGAAAATTGCATAGGACAGGAAACATTGTCTTTCTTTACAGTTTTAAGAGACTAAGATCTTTGAAAAACAGAATTGTCTCCTTGAGTTATTCCAGTCCTCAAAAAAAAATTCTTATTCTATAATTAGAGGCGTATTTAGTCTTAAAATTAGCTTATAAATTACTCGATATAATTATTTTTCAGTGGATCAATAGCGCAGGCAATGAAGTAAGATTTTGAGACTTAATAATGATTTATGAGCAGAATTCATGTAAGAAGTTATTCCGACCTAACTATAATATATCGATCAAGTTTATGAGATTTATGTGTTTTTGTTAGTCAATAAGTGTTTTTGATTCTTTATTTGCTTTTCTTTAGTACTTATTTTAATTGTAACTTCCATAGATTTTGTTGTGTTCATAATTTTTTTCTAAATCAAGAAATAAACAAGAACTTACTCAGAAATAATTCTGTTGTTTACGTGTTCTTTAGTACGTCCAATTCATTTTTTGTGCGTTTTATATGAAATGAATCTCTTGCTGTCATAAACATTTTGCAATTCCTGGATAAAATTGCAAACCAACGAGACCGAATGAAATTTTCTAATAACACACTACTCATGATTGTCTAAAATCCTCTTCTCGTTAGTAATTACTCTCATTGTCGTTTTCTACATAATAAGCCATTTCTACTGAAAGGTAATTGTTGTAGAACAAGTGAATTGTTACTTTATATTTGAAATAGTTGGATACGTTCGGGACTATTCCAAGAATTTCAGCACTCGCAAACGAATTAAACGCTAATGAGATATGCAATATATAACACTAGTTTTACCAGAAACGCCCTTTAATTAAAATAAAACTTCTTCGAGCGAAATACCTGAATGTTGTTTTGCAATTTATTTTTATCTTTTACCAGGAACGAATAAAATTTTATATAAATAATAAATTAAACTTGGCAGTTATTTATAGAAATAGACTTAAAAATCTCATTTGCCTTAGAAAACATCTTGATTTCACAGCATTCCAAGAAATTATTCTATTTCCAGTCAAAAAGATTTTCAATGGGCTCATTGGGAATGTCCGCCCTTCGATATGCATCGGCCCGCAAACTTTAGCTACGGTTGAAAATTTCAGCATTAGTAGGTGACACCTCTAATAATCTGGTAAATGTTATTAAACATCTAATAGTATGAATAATTATTAATAAAGTGATGTAGGTAATACTAAAATATTATTAGCTCCCAATTCAATTTTAAATCCTACAAGTTGGTACGAATTTATACATAAAACTAATTGAAAGGTAGAAAACACAATATTGTTAAGAATTGGTCTTAAGAGTCCCCGCTCAGATATTTTGGGTGAGCTTAATTTGGTTCCTAAGGTATCTCTAAGTAACTTTTGGGAGTACATTAGAGTTGTTATCATCTGGAGCTGGGCTATTACCCGCGTTTCATTTCCGATTTCCCGTTCAGATGAACGTCCTCGATAACTGCTGGCCCCTCTTTTCGCTACATTTCTGGTTTTCATATGGTAAAGTTTAAATGCGATAAGAACAATTTGTATCGATCGCGACACCATCCGCAAATTCGTAAAAAATAACGTACAACACAATGGCTTACATCCAAAAAACTCTTTTCGTTGCATTTTTATTGTTGATGGCGAACATCCAAAAAGAGACTTTCTGCAAACATGCATTTAATCTGAGCGAGTCTCGACATAGTAAACATAAAAATGTCGGGGTCGCGCGCGCGATTTTAATTAAAATTCCAAAGGATTTCTAATTATTTCCCTGTGGTAATTGAAATTTTAATCAATATTGTATTATGCGGTGCAAAAGTACTGGCGCCCTCTTTGCATATATAATGCTCTTGCACACAATTTTTAATCTCACCATGAAATAGTGCAGTTTATATCCATGGTAAATTAACCAGCTCTTCGCTCAAATATTTACATAAATTAACAAAGTTAAATAATATTTTCGAAAAGCTAAACGATTTTAGGCATTATGTTATTCGGTGCGTTTAAACGTCCTCAGATTTCATAAATTTTCGTTTTATGATCAAAGTTTAAGAGTTTCAGGGAAAGTGTGCTATTTTACAATTGGCATATTAGGGGATGACTACCACCATACGACTTGTAAACAGAACCCGTGCCTAAAAGTTTTCCAATTGTAAATTTTATGAACACTTTCTATTAACTAAAATCAACATTTACGCACAAATTTAAATCTGTTGGAACTTTACTAAAAATATTCTACTAAATTTCACATTTCCGAAATTTAAAATAATATTAAATATTTCTGGTTCAAATATTATATATTTTTTGGTATAATTAATAAAGAAAATTACCTTCGCATATTGGGAGTTAATACGGTGCTGAAGATGAATGCTAGGAGTAATTTATTAGCAAATTGTTTTCTTATTTTTTAGTTAAATACGAGTATTTTCAAAATAGCATGCCAACTTATTAGAAAAATTTATAATAAAACATTTTTGAAACTATAAATGAAAATGTTTATTTAAATCAGGTAAAATCTAACTCTCTCAAGGTTCTGATGTACTTTGGGAATTAAGTGTTGGAAGGTAAAGAATTTTAACAAAACACATCTTACAAATCTATTTTATTTATTTGAATTTATATTAAAATTTCAGAATACATTTTAAATATGTATATAGTGGAAATAACACATAATATTAATTTCCCGGATATTTCAAACGTAATTCAAATGAAAGTTTCAATCAATCATCCCAACATTACATTTACATGGATACTCCATTTAATATAATTCCATTAAAAATGATATTATATATTCCACATTATGAAAATTACATTAAAAACTGAACTAATAATGAGCATTTAATTATGAATACTGTGGAAGTTTGAATAAAACCAAGTTAGTAGTCTTTAATCCGGTTAGTGCACGAACTGACATAGCTCAGCAAAAAGATGTGGGTACAAATGAAACTAGAGACCGTCAACCCTTGGCGTGTGTATTGCGGCTATACAGATTGACTCGGATAGTCATCCCTCGACATTGCTGAAATGGCATAGCCATCCAACCACTCAAGTATTCATTTGTTTGCAGGAATTAAAACCGAATTTAAATTAGATGAGGCTCGCACTTTTCTTTCTCGATTAGTTTTTTCTTCTATCTATATGAACACTAAAAAAGCGGAATTTCAATTAATTTAATTATATTAAGTGGAAAAGGCGGTTCATTAGAACTAGCACAAATTAAATTAAGAAAAAAATAGCACGGGGTAGGTTTTTTATGCTAATTAAGATAAAAGCTAATACTTAAAAATTTCTAACGAAAATTTTAATTTTTTTCATCCATATCTTCTATTTTGAATCTATCAATCGATATTTGAAACCTAGATAATTATGCAATTTAGAAACTTACGATTTTTGAGAGGAATTCCGATGTTATCCACCTCAATAAATCGCGTTTTGCCTGTGTACTCTCGGATTTTTTATTTTTAATAAAATTAAAAGATTCAGAAGTTTTATTGCTTCTGAATAAAATTAAATCAAATTAACTGGAAAGTATCCACAATTACATTTATTATTATCCGTTCGTTGAACCAACGACATATTAAATCCTCCCGACATTTGATTCAATAAGTGTTTACCTCAGACCATCTGAGATAAATTCAAATCAAATGAAGCCTAACAAGTCTTCTCAAACTATATATGAAATTGATATTTTGTTGTGTACACACACACACACGAAAAAATATATAACCTGAGGCGAAACCATCTCAGGTTAAGGAAATTGCACGCAAGGAACAGGAAATTTATAATAACGTAAAGGCTTCCTTTTCAATATTCCTTATTAATTTTATCTCTTCTAAAGACTTGAATAGACCATCAAGTTATTCTTATATTTAAAATATATAATAGACTACATACAATTCTTTATTCAATGACATACAATCATCTCTTTTTAAGTCGGGTTCGGTTTTTAAAAATATTTCATTGAAATTAACGTATAAAAAAATCAATACCATTATATTTAATGAAACAATTGCCAATTTAAAGTATAAAATACAATCAGATTTAAAAAAAAAGTCTCAGAAGAACTGTATCGTACTATCGTTTGTGTGACATAATAGTCGAATACGGTAAAACAGAGTTTTAACAAATGGAAACTTTTGAAAGAAATTTAATTTGCTTGTATCTAGTACTTGACTTATGTTATCTAATCGAAACAGTCTATTTTACGCTTCAGTAACATCATTAATAAAGGTCGTGATTATCTCTATAAATTTTCCAGTCAACAATTTTTTTTTATTAAAATACAAAGTTACAATCTCCACTTGTATACGCTTCAGAGCAAACAATAAAGTAGAATGTCAATGTAATTTATGATATTTAATGCGCCACCAGAAATTTTTGTATTTCAAAATACTGAAGCGAGTGAAACTATTCATTCCATAATTAAAATGTGTTTTGTACAGTGCTGTCAACAGAAATTTTAGGTAAAATTATTCATAAATTAATTAATCTAAAGTTTCTGGTTTGTTTTTATAAAATTTCATATGCTGTTTGTTAATACGGCAGTGCGTTTTCTTTTTCGGTGCAAGAAAATGTAAGGTGGAAATTCTCCAACTTCCCCCTCATTTTAATTAAGTTCTGAGAAGTTTATTGAATAAATTTCTTTGATGAGTTTTTAATAATAAACTTGGAAGGACAAGATGAAAAAATACGAGAATGGTGTAAATAAACTGCGGCAGATTATTGATTTTATAATTTTAGGTTAAGAGTTGAAATTTTAAATTTAAATGGTCCTAACATAGAGTTGATTACACTTTTTGCAGATGATACGTTACTATGGAAAATTATTTAAAGTTAATGATTTCTATTGAGCGATAAAAGTGAGTTTTGAGATGAATAAAATCTTGGAGCAAGACTTGGATAACCATTGGATTATGTTAATAGCTGAAAAATAGATTTTGACTTTTTACTTTCCGCACACTACGAAAAGTATTGTAATCGTGATAAAAATCGACTTCGAGATTTTGATTGATATTAGCATTTTGAGGTTCCCTGAACACGTTTTGGATATTTCCGCGATGATCTCTGTGCATGTGTGTGTGTACATATATATGTACAACTTCCTTCTGAACACGATAGTATCTAAAAGCTTTATTCAATCGGATTCAAATTTGGTACATAGTTTATAGACCAAAAAATGGAAGATCGCTAGTTACTTTGAGAAAAATCGCCCTTCCGGTTTCGTCGGAAGTGACATCAATATTATTCTATATTTGTGCCATTTAATTAATGGAAAATATTTATATAATTCAAATTACAATATTTTTCTCAGAAGAGATTGATTTTTAATGTAATTAAGTTTCACAAATTGAAAAATTAAACAAAACTTTAAATTGGTAGGAAATAAATTATATTCCCATAATTCTCCAAAAAGCTTTAATTGCAAATTAATGCTAAAAAGCGGAAATGGGAAAAAAGGTTTGACATACTTTACCGCCTCTTATCCATTATGAAAAATTCATGTTTCTAACTGCTCTCAAAATGATTTAATTCAAAGATTTGTAAATTCATACTTCCCTTAATTAAATGCTAATTAGGGATGCAGTTAATTTCACTTGATATAATGCCGTTTTTGGGGGAGACGACGCACACTACGGAGGATTAAGTGATTATATCCCTGAAAGCTTTAAAAGTTTCGAATGGGGCTTTCTCTGAGTGGCGACAATCTACGGCAGTAGGTTTTAAACAGAAAATATGAAAATGCAGGTCGTATATATACATAAGGAGGCCTACATTTTATGCTCGGTACTGGTTTTAAAAAACATAGCACAAAACTGGATGAAAAAACACCGCTCTTAGTTATGTTTACGTGTAAATTATTTATCGTACGCCCCTACAGTTTTATTAAAAAACATACATTTTTGTTAAAAATATAATAACAACAAATCCTTTTTATCTTTTATGTACGGTTTACAATGTTGAATGATTTAAAGTTATTTTTGGTTTAATATTATTATGTTATAATAAAATAAAAAAACAAAAAACCAATTAGTTGATTATAATTGCAATTAAATTAAATATTTTATTAAAAAATAAACAAATAAATAATATAATGTATATATTTTTGTTTGCATTTATATTTATTTCCAAACAATAATAAAGTCATTTGGTAATAATATAAATGTATTTTACCCCATTATACCGATTATATATTCTCATTTAGTTAATGAAAATGGCACATTATGCATCAAAATCTGATTTTTTATGCCCCATTTGCATAATTAAAAGCATATCCTGCACGCTAAGATTAACACACACCACAGAAATAAATACACACCGCTAAAATGAATTAACTTCCTACAGGAAACGAACCGAGAAATTTTAATCAAACATAATTAATGTGATTAATGACGGATCGTGTCAAACTGCTATTAACATATTGCGTACAAAAAAATCGAAAAAGAAATATTGTACCATTATAAATCGCGTGTTTACATCACAGATACTATAGATCACAACCTGAATTGTAAATGAATTTTCAGTCGCGGGAAAATTTGAATATTATATTTCATATAGGAACAAGCTTTAATTTAATTATTCTGGTGGTGGATTTTATATAGAAAGAGATGCAGATATTTAATTGAGCTAATTCACTTGGTTGCATAAAATAAAAATTTTGTTTTATTTTTGTTTTATCCATTAATTGTAGTAAGTAAAATTTTTAATAGTTTATTACAAAACAAATTTAGTAAAGGAAATTTTGCAGAAATTTTAATAAAGCAAATGCCTGAAAAGTTTTCTCAAATGGGTTTTGTACGATATTTTTTCTAACGAGAAATATATTTAATTAAAACATCTGTTTTTCAATACTTAATACACTTTTATACGTATAAATTGCGTTAGGCAACATTACAATTGCAAATAAATCTTTGAAAAATTAATATTTTCTTTTGGAAATCGTTGAAAAATTCTTTGTAAATAAGTTTACATTCTGCAAATATATTACCCTTCACATAGTGCGAAAGATAATGTACAATATTCATGGAGTAAGAGGTTATAAGAGGTCTTGAAAATTAAAAACACTCCACCCTTCCAGTTTCTTGTTATAACTGACAGTAGAGCAGAATCGCATATTTCCAATGAAATCACTTTTGCCTTCGATAAATTGATCGAAATGGTTGTAATTAATAATAGCAAGGAGTAGATAGTTAAATTTAATTATTTCTTTTGCATCTACTTCAATTTAATTTTACATTCAATAAAATGGCACTGTTCTACCACAATGTTTTTATTAAACGTTACAGATTTAGACTTCGATTTTAGCAATTCTTGTTCGTTTTGTAACTTCTAAAAGCAATCATATCAAGTAAAGTTGATTTTCATTAATGAAATATTAATATTAAAATGCATTAAAAATTTTGGAAATGGACGTTTTATTTAATTAAATTATTTTTTAAAACAAAAATACTAAAACGAAACAAAATATCAAGCAGTTTAATTATTTTCCAAAATGATATAGCTTAAATTCTTGAAAATTTCCTTTCATGTGTTGATTATAGCTTATGAAATTATAAAAAAATATGTTTAAGGTTATAAAATTGCTGTACGTATATTCGGGAAACAATGAAAATTCTTTAAAATTGTAGAAAGATTGGCATTGTGACAAAATTGTCCAGTAAATTGCTTTTCCAATTAAATGTAGCTTTTAGTAACTTTAAGAATTTCTTTCAATCAAACCCAATTAAAAATTAGACAATAGTACAATTGCAGCATTCTTCTCAATTCTACTTCGTTTTTATTCTTTTCTTTAATGATCCATAATTGCTACATTTTACATTTGAAAACAACAGCAAAAAGGATGGAGGATTGCCTTTTCAATTTATGTTAAAAATGGGTAGGGTAGAACAGTTTGATACTATATAAAGGCGCTGTAATGTAACCTACTTCACTGCAATTTAATCTTGATTGTGATACACGTATACTTAGCTTATACATTCTCGCTCGGTACATTTAATATAATTAAATATTACTTTCTAAGGAAATTATGAGTGACTTGAAAAATTCCCATTTTTATGGAACACCCAATTAAATAAGAACATTGATAAATCTATCCCGAAGGCGAATTTGCATTAATTTAATCAGATCGGTGTTTCCGCAGAAATTAGGTTGAAGTTGAAACATCCCTCTTTTAATTGTACGCCCCCGAGAATTTCCATAAAATCCACCCATAAATGTTCAAGTTTGCATATTTTAAATTTTATTAAACGTTTGAGTGACAATTTCAAGCGGCAGATTTATTCGGTTTGCCCGCAGCAACTTTTCACCATTATTCGATTATTGTGGAGGGAATTTACGACTTGCACAAAAATTTAATTGCATCACCGGCGCGAATAACTAATACGTTTGATCTAAAGTTGTAAATGGTAGATAGGTATTTGTTTAACGTGTTAACATGCTAACAGTGTTAAATGTGTGTTCAAGTTTACAGCAAATAACAGTAAATATAAATTGAGTTGAGTGTAAGTGTAAAACACTATTTTGCATAGTTTTGTAGAAAATAAATGGCGCAATGTCCAACATTAACTCATCCCAGACCATTTTCACAACAATAATTATTATAATTAAGGAAATATTTTTAAATAAAACAATAAAAATTTACATAAAGTGATCTTTTATTTTAATTTCAAACACATTTTATACAAGAAGTTTTGGGTTTTCATGAATCAATGCGGTACATTAAAAACTCTTAAAATTTACAAGAATTTCAAGCAAGTTATAATTTTATTTACAATGTGCGCTCTAGGACCTCCATTTAGTTTCAAATCCCTGACTCCAAAAAAGGGAAGCAAGCATACCAATTTAATTATACGAACGGAGTCCCTGTGCTTGTAGGATCACAACACCATGGCGACGTGTACGTTTCGACCCTATCTTGGTCTCTTCAGGCCAGGATAAAGATACACTCCAAGTACACATTTCCTGTTCCTAAATACCTTAGCAGTCGATGCTATGCTACTTTAAAAAAAAGTACGTTGAATCCTTTTAACTAAAGATACTTACTCAATTTTATAAATTTGTTACTATTTTATTTTTTTGTTTCTTAAAATAATTTTGTTCTTAATGTATTTGATTGAAGTGACCAATAATAAAAATAATAATTTTGTTCTTTTTGTTAATTTCATTTATAATTTAGCTAGTGAAATATTTTAAACTCAAAGTATTACGAATTTAATTTTGTATTTACATGAAATTACTTACTCGTTAATTCATTGCCCTTTTGTATTGTGGGATAAGCTGAACAATATTATTATTCAATATCAATTTTGAATTAATTAACTTGCAAATTCTAAAACCTCTCTTGTTTAGTCTTTCAATTATATGCTAGTATATTATCACATATATTTCTTTTTAAGTTCGTTCGTTACCTGAGTGACAATTTCCCGCAGTATTAATTTTATATGGGCATGCTGTAGGTTAATGTACGGGAAAACAAAATGAACGAACCGCTTCTTTATTTTGAAAGCAACAACAACAAACTAACAATTTCAACCTGCTCTTCTACTATAAAGAATGCGTCTCGTAATCTTTTATTGGTATTACTCAAGTTACGGCCTACTTAAAGCCAGAGACGCAATTTATTTTTATTTGTCCTTTAAGAAGGATACCTCCAAGGGCTTTACGGCTTCTCATTGAAAACACACAAAATAGTTCTAAAGTACAGCTGGTTGATATAACGTAGCAAAATAGATTAATTTATTTTTCTTATTTCAAAATATGATGAATAACTGTTTAAGTTTGTAATTACTTTTGTTATAAAAAAATTAATTTTAGTGTTGCTTTCCTTTACTTTTGTTTCTGACCACTTTATTTTAATGGTAGATTTTCTTTCTACAAGGAAAATTGGATATACCCTTTTTCTAAACAAAATATTGAACATTTTGAGAAAAATGGAATGCAATTTGAAGCTATGTTTTATGTATATTTACATAAAAATGCAATAAAAAATAATCTTAAAAAACAAAAATTTACAAGTGGCACCATCTATGTTATAGTTAACTAAATTTATTTCATAACGCTCGCTTCAGTCATAATTCACTAATTCAAAACTACTTAACAATTTTCTAACCTATTTTAACTTGGGTCTTATATCACTGATAAACTGATAAAGCAAATAATTATTTTTCATGCAATTTTCAATTTTCCAAAACAAAAAATTGTTTTTAATTTATTTATTTTTGAGGCAATTTTTCGTTATTCTAATTTTATTTACAAAATATATTTAGAATTCTCCAGTGACTTATAAAATTATAATCATTTCTTCTCTTTTTAATGTCTTTAGGAAGTGGTCTGTTTTATGTGTTATGGGTCCGCAGTAATTGACAATACAATTTAAAGGATTCCTTTATTGTAGAATGTAGACAATTCATACGCGCTATTGTAAACTATCATGTCTATCAATTACATAATTTCAAATTAAAGACTTATTTCATAGAAATAACTACAAGTATTAATCTGAAGGAAATTACAATTAAAATAAAATCATCATACCGACAATTATGATTAATACCACTATTATGTAAATAAATATATGAACGTTTGAGCCGATCAAATTGAAATGTGGTGAGTATATTACCTACTATGGGACTTAGATCTGTACGGGATGTATAGTGGAGACCACTCCTGATTGTTTTTTCAGTTTTCCCATTTGCGTTATTTGAGTATGAACAAATTTTATTTCCATTTTTATTTTTTGTAGTAGTTTTGAATTCTGTATTTATTAGAGCATAAAAAATTGTTTAAATTTTATAAAATATCTACAGCGTAAAAAATGTAGAGCAATGTCATGAGTTTTATGTAAATAGTGTATATACAACATCGATAAACTATCCAGAAAAAATGTAATACTGTGAAATTTTATGGAAAAGCTTGTTTGCATTTAATGCATAGTCGGGATATATAGGTTAATGCGCTGTCATAAAGATAGCAGGCGCTATATTACTCTCAATTATCGATGTCAAGATACAACACATACATACATGAAGATATCATTAACCAAAACTGTGGTGTGGTATATCCATATATCACATTTATTTCTTCAACCATCTAAACACATATCACCCTAATTAATCCCCTTTGTAGTATTCCTCTGTAGGATTTAATTTCTAATTTGCTTTTGGTCCTTTTATATAACTTTACATATCTAGAAGATCTCTGACATTTTAGACTGACCGGACCAAGTTAAAATAGTATTTTGCGGTGAATAATATGGAATACCTTGAGCTTTGTTGGACAAGCTCAACTTCCAATCGTTAATCGAAATTAAGGAAGTTTACTAGTTAGTTGCATACACATTAAAAGCTTGATTCATTTATTAAAAGAGCTTTAAAGTTTCAAACACGTTCACAAAGTTTAATTATTTATGTAATGGTTTTGAAAACAAAAATCCAGTTAAGAAATTTATTATCACAAAAATGTACATAGATCCGTATTTTTATTTATCTCTGTTCAAATAAAACGAGTTGAACTTTCTTGTTAAAGGAATTTTTATTCAAACGTATCAGTCAACGACAAACTGTGCCGTTTTCAAAAGATACATTTTAAGGAAAGAAGCTGCTTCAAAAACAATAGATGATGCCGCGGACGATTTAAAAGTCCAATTTATTTTGAAACTTTTTTATGTTTTATTTGTTTATTTTTATTTTTATTATTAGAAAACCGTCCATTTTAATCTCTTAAAATTCTAAACTTGGTTTTTTTTAATGATCCCTTCCTAGATGAGAAAAATTAACTTCAACGTCCTTTATGTAAGATACCTATCTTAAATATATTTCGCAGAAAAAAAGAAAACATGGAAATTGACTCTTCGATAAGTATTGGAGCAAACGACCTTAGGTAATGATGATCCTTATACAAAAACAAAAATATCAAATTTTATCTTTAAAAATTGTTGAACGAATAAATACGGTATTAAAAATAAAATCTTAATGCTTCTAATTAGTATTAAATTTTTCACAGTTAATTGCACCTTCTCTGAGTTTTTTATATGTATATTTGTATAAAATTTGTACTTAAAATGGGTATGCATAAATAAGATAAGAAGCACTGAAATAAACCTGTAAAAAAATATATCTTTTTACTAGCAATAAGAATCTAAATATATACTGGAGCAAAAATATTTTATTCACTTCAAGAATATTTCAGGTTTCCTCAAAATAAATTTTTCACTTTCAAATGATGCGCGTCCTTTTTTCCTGCCAACCTAATTTACTTTATTGTTGTTGGTCAGTTTCTCCCTGGAGAGAAAACATTTGCAATGTTTCAAGGACCCCACCTTTTGGCCTCATGCATCATGACCGTGTGAATAATTCAGTAATTTGCAAAAGGATTTTTTCCCTCTACGCGCGTTGTATCTCCGGAGGTTCCCATCCCTCACCTTAATTCCGCTTTATATATGTACATTGTCAAACATTTATATTACACCTATTAATTCGCCCATGTTCCACCAACGAATATAAATCATATTTTAGGCCTTGCAAAGTTCACCCTAAAGTAGCTAGCCCTTCCCATCATTAATTTCAAATTAATTCCAAGAGAAGATAATTATCAAACGGAAGTAGAACGGGAGGGGGGCGGTCTTGGAATAAATCCCAATCTGAAATATCTGGTAATTTATAAAAGTCAAGGGGTTTATATTAACAATCCACTTAGTATATAAATGTTAAGTTGCTGGGTGAAAAATTCCCCCTTATTATTGGGGAAAATTGCCCATTCAAAATGATGGATCCCCATGTCGAATCTAGATGATCAATACAGATAGTTCACATTTTTTATAACAACATTTTTTATTATTTTTATAACAAAATAGGTAGCATGAATCCGCAGGGAGTTGACCCCAGGCAACCTAAAATTCCAATATCAACCCCTGTGTGAAATTTATTATAAAAATAATTAATGTAAAGGTATATATCAGTAGGGCATGCAAACTTCCGATGTACACGTATTTAATGTTTCATAGTTATTATGACAGCATTTATTTTAATAAAATGGCTCACTAGCTAAACATAACTACAGAAAACCCATGAAACCATTTTTGCTAAAGGGAGGACAAAATAAGTTCAATTGGTCGTCATTTATATCGTCTACAAACACATTCAGTAAAATCAACAAAAGAATGCTTTACATGCGTTATTATTGCATTGAAATTTAAGTTGTGCTTATGCCGTTTCTTGGCATAAATATAATTAGAAAATGTAATGTGCAATTCCAACACAATTTTACGTGCAGTACTATATTATTGTATTGAAATTTAAATTGTGCGAATGTTAAAAGGTTGGTAAGTATATTTTATAATTTCCGGTTTTGTGTTAATTTTGAAAGTTTTAATTATTTGATGTCAAACTTGACAGAATCGCCAATCCTGTGCTTATAGCAATAATGACGTCCAATTGAAGTTGTCTTATCTGTTGATTTTTTTTTTTATTGTATCAAAAGTCATTCAATATATTTATTACTTTATTCTTACTTGACATTTTTTACTAATAATGAAATTTTAATTTGCAATCTTAAACTTTCTGAAAATCTTTGTACTATATTATCATCGGAAGTTATGAAATCAACATAAGATTATATTAAAATAACTCAAATATAACCGAAACCAATGATAATAAAAAAATAATGACTGAGTAATGGAAAAGAGAGGCTTTAATTAACCTTCTATTCTATATTTTGGTTGTGAAATTGCCCTTTCAACAAACAGCGATATCTCAAAAAAATATGCGTGATACAAAGTTATTGCGTGTGAAAATTCGCGCGAAATTTCAATTAAAAGATAAAATCTCATTGTACATTAATAAATACATTTGCGCGCACGTGCTCGCGCCTTTTATCGGATTAATTAAATTACATTAAAGTTGGCAAGTTTTGCTACACGTTTACACTCATATCTTTCAAATAGGTCCCCTGCGATAACTCACAATGAGCTTACGCAATAATTACTCACTTATTTGGTTAAAAGCACAACGTGGATCCACCCTCATATTCGTTATACCATTTAACTAAATAAAAACAGCAACCCGCAAAAATATTAGACGCCTTTCTAACCCTAAAGAAAAAAATATATAAAGGAAGGAATTTGTAAAGCTATAAAAGTTTGGTACTCCATATAAGAAACTATATCTTCATAATCTCTTTTATATTAGGCTTGGATTTTCCATTTCCAATTTCTTGCGTGTTTGCACTACCACCACAAAAACACTCCTAAAAAATAGGATACAGAAAGTTGATCCCACTTTATTGTTTTGTTAGTTTTTGATATAGATATAGACATAATTCCGCCGTTCAGTTACCATTAGCCATAACAATAATAATAAAGGGGTTATTAATAGTGTGTTAGGGGTGAAATAAATTACCAGTTTTACGCTTACCCTTTTGTAAACACGCATATAAAATAATATTAGGAATTATGAGGAAATAGGCGTTGGTCTTTAAATACTCTAGAGATTCATAAGCCCGCACGATATACATATGTATTATTATTTTCTAAACATTGTTAAATATTTAAATTTTATCACGAAAAACATCATCTATTTTCGAAACGCAATAATAAAAAAAAAACAAATGAAATATTTGTCTTGGTTTGACTTTTAAATTTGACATCTATCTGTACATATAAAGTAGAATATCTGTTTGTATACGTGTGAGTACTTTTGTTTATATGTTTTTATTGCAAATTATTATTATTTTTTTTTTCTTCAACAAAATACAATTTTTGTAATTTTTGAAAAACAATTTTACTGCCTGTAATCATTAAATATTTAATAATATTGCTAGAATTTTTACTTTCAAAATTATATTACACGTTTTATTATAAAATATTCGTTTAGTTACTTTTTTGAATAAAATATTTGAACAGTTAATTTATATTTTGCTTTGAAAAGTACATCAATTAAATAGATAAGAGATCAAAAGAATTGAGATGGTGTGTGCTGCCTTGCAGAAAACTAGCAATAATTCGTCGTCGACGTGCTAGGTTAATTATGTATGTTTACATAGCATTTCAGAGCTCAAGAATATCCCTCGTGTACAATTTTTTTCAACAAATGCTTGGTTGTAATGTACCCTAAAAAACAAAATATAAGAAAGAAGATACGCAAAAAAATGCAATATAGAGAACAAATAAACAGCAAGGTAATATATGTGGCGGAAGCTTTTACACATCTTAAAATAAATTAAGTAGAAAAAGGGAAAATTATTAATCGAATAAAATTAAATATTAAAACTTAAATTAATTTTAAATTAAAATATTAACGGAGATTCACTAATTACTTTTTCATCAATTTATATCAAATAATTTTTTAAATATTTTCTGCTTTGCTAGAGTTACATCTTATAGTAGTGATAAAGAGAGTGATAAATTTTATGTGTGGAAACAAACGAGTTTTCACGGTCACTTCACCACCTTGAGCAAATACATCCAGGATCTGTTGACTGCGATGATTTCTCACTGTCACTTCCTTAAAATGCAACGTTTTAAAATTTACAATGATTCCATTTCATCCTCTGCAGAAAATTTCTCATACATTTTTCTTTTTATATAAAATTGTGTCTATTTTTACAACTTTTGATTTATATTTTTAAGATGCAAATATAATCTGTCTTGTTTTTATTACATTCGAAATCTTATAATCCTTGTATGTACTTGTACAAGTAGTAAAGATTTATGAAACCAATGAGTGAGTATTGATCATTTATAACGGCAAAAAGGCGAACAATGAATGTCTACATCAGGCTTCTCTTTATACGATCAAATGTCTAGACAATCCCTATCACTGCATGAGTTTCAATGAAAACCATTGACATTTTAACATCAAACGCATCAATTGTTACAAGAATATTTATGAATACTGGATACAACATACTTACTTCAATAAATTATTCATTTAATTAATTGAATGTTATAGAATTAATAAATATTATTATATTATAACGTTAATTATTATAAAAGAAGTACTAACCACTTTTACTCGGAGAAAATGAAGGGGAAATAGCAAAATAATAAAAAAGAAAATTCTACTTAATCATAGTATACTTATTATGAAATCAAAACGGGTTACATAATAGCCTCATTATGGCACCGGACTATTTACGATTCGGTGTTAGTATTAAATTTATTCAATGCATCCATTTTAATATATGGTCAAAAAACATAAATTGTTCAGCCTCTATTGGAATAACTGAAAAGGATAGTAAATATTTATGATCCTAAATTTACAAAATCTCTTATTTATACAAATTTTAGTTAGTAATGACGTATCTCATTTACAGGCCAAATTATTGATATTATGTAGTACATATTATTTCATCATATATTAACATCATTTCAATATAATCACACGCTATTTCATATATAAAAGGAATTACCTGGGCGACCGAGCTTTGCACGGTATTTATAATCGAATTTTTTCGGAAAATATATTTAGTTGCATATCATCTGATGTTATTTTTTCTACTTTACCCATTTTTACTTAAATAAATTTAAATTGAGTTTTATCGATATAATATTGTTATTGTGATATAAAACAATATTAAACGTAGTACGTATATATTTATTTTTATCCCATTAATAACAATAAAATTTTAAATTTATGGGAAATATAACATTTAAACAAAAATAAATTGAAAACTGGTATCTATAATATATATATATATATATATATATATATATATATATATATATATATATATATATATATATATATATATATAT
>JAODAH020015855.1:0-38464 GCA_027574865.2 Coproporus ventriculus | reverse complement strand
TATGCATGTATATGCAAATTCCAGTAAAATATGCACAATAGGAGCAAAATATGCAAAAATGCAAAAATATGCAGTTTGCATATAAATCCGAGCTTTAGTTATTACATTCCGTTTACCACTTTACAAATTGTAACAAAAGTGATCTAAACTAAAATAGTGCGGTTCACATTATATAAAATTATAACCATACATTAACCGTGTGAACCGAATTTAATTGAAAAGCAAATTTTCTCGATAATTTGAGAGATTTAGAAGTAACGAGTGGTCGAAATATGTTCCTTGGGCATTAGCTTTACATTTCTGCCCTTAAAATCGAATTTAAAATTTTGAGATTATGAAAAATTTCATAGACTAAAAACCCCTTTGAAAAAATTATATGAAACAAAAAGAATGTGAAATAATTAGATTCATGTACCAGGGCCAAAGAGGAATTAATATTTTAACATCATTATTCAAAAAAATGGTCGGTGAAGTTAAGAGCTATTTCCCTATCATATATAATGATGCACTTACCCAAATTTGCAATACAATAATCGCAACAATTACATGGGCCAGGATATGGTAAAATTAATCCATTATGTGTTACATTTTGAATTTCACATTCATTCGGTAGCTTTATACAAGAATTTTCTGCTAAAAAGTCCTAAAAAATAAAAAAAAAATCATATAAACTAATAAAATAAAAATTAACTACATTTTTGAAATTACACCTCACAAAATTTTTTAGTACAACGAAGATCTTCATCTTGCGCTTGGATTACTAAAAGACACGCAAAGAAAATTAAAATCTTCAACATTTTTTTGTACATCTCTTTACTAAAATGTTTTCAAGTTTATCTGATAATTGATAAGATTTATTATTTTCCAAGTAACATTATTGATAGGAAATAATCTGTAGATAAAGAGATTATTAATTTTTGGGATTCATAACTCATTCAGTTTCTCGATACATTTGTAAGTTATTTTTAAATCATTTTTATTGAAATTACCAGGTTAGATTGTAATTTGTGAATTAAAAATTTGATTGGATAGAGCTTTGTTCTATCAAATAAAAGGGGGAAGCATGAAAACGAATATGGTCTCAGCTTCTTGGTTGGTTTATGAGATGTCCAACAGGCTGGATGTAGAGACATCTTTTATATTACAGATTACTTTGAATTTCAATTTTATTCTCCTCATACCCTGTTGTTTGCCACTTTTCTATTTTCACGAACTTGAAAAGTTCGTTTATGAAATCTAAATGTCAGTGTGTGTGTGTATGTGGACTCTGTAATCTTGAGGTATTTTTGTATTCTGATTGAAGATTTGGAAAGTACATTGAAAAATAATGGGGGTAGAAATCTCCAATTTTCAATCGTTCCATCTCTTTCCAAATAATCAAACTTCCATCTTCATTCCATTCATTATAGTCAGAAAATTGTATGAAAATATTAATAAAAACCGGACAAATTTCAAATTTTGTTTAATTCAATCCCTTTCTAAAGTACATAATCTACCATCATTACGTCTCACTTCTACTAATTGTCATCCAAAAATTGTGCAAAGTTATTATTAATGAAAACTGAAGAAATTTAAAAAGTTCTATTTTTCAATCTCTAACATATTTGATCCACCATCGTTCTCACTTCCACTCATTGCGAGACAAAAAGTAAGAAAAAAGTGTAGGAAAATTTTTAATAAAAATTTTAAATTTTCTCTTTCTCTTTCTATCACATACAATCTACCATTGTTACATCTCTCTTGTACTACAACTTCTGAGATTTAAATAATTTTGGTAATGTCACTTGGGAATTAGGGATTGTAAGCTACTTTACTACTCTCTAGATATCTTAAAAGCTTTTTATTCCCAGAAGTGCACCCTTGGGTTGTATAAAAATGAAAACTTATCCGAAATCATTTCATTTAGAGAAGTTCATTTTACCTTTAAAGGAGGACGATACCATCCACGTTATTCTCAATCCTCGATACTAATACTTGTTATTAGAATATATTTATTGACTTCTATTACTATGGCTACATCAGTTGAAAAAAATTATTAACGTCTTTTTTCCACAATGTGGGTAATCAATCAATCTGAAGATTCACTGGATACCACATTTTTGCTAAGATACTACTAGTTAACAGGATAACTTGATTTAGTCAATACTTTTGTTAAATTACAAGTAAGTTGTTACTATGACCTTTCAAAATTGAACTGAAGGATTTTAATATTGTTTAAAAAAAGATATTTATAAAATGGAAATATTGGAGTTATATCCTATAACACATCAATATGCTAATTCAGATTTAATAATTATATTTGACTTTTTACCATGTACATATTTCGTACATAGAACACACAATATTGCTATATATGTATAACATTATATACATAACACACATAAATTTTTCTTTGAAATAAATTCATTAGTAAAATAATCTCACAATTACAAAAAATCAACTGCTACTAAATCTTTGGTGTTGTTCAAAATTGCTAAATTTTGGTAATTGTCAAATCCTTTTACAAACCCACAAAATAAAAATAAACAAGAAGGTAACATTTTGCTATAATACGCGATACACTTTGCTATATCAAAAATGATTGCTATTATAATTTAGAAGAAATCACTGTGATACCATTTTTGACGTGCCGGGATGAGTTAGGATTCGATTTTTTTTTTAAATGCAAGTTGTTTACAACAGAATCGTCAAAAATAGTATAAATGTTACATTCTCAATTAGAAATTAAATTAATGGAATATTTAAGTTGCACGTTTGTATAAATATAATTCAATTCGTGCAAATTCTAATTTTTTCATCGATATACAGATAAATAATACTATAAGCGTGCTAAATATTAATTACTAAAATTATATAAATCACATAAAAACATTAACAAATTTATTTAAATTTGTTAAGATTAATTAAAGTTAAATGAGCATGGTTTACGGTTGTAACCTTGCTACTTTTCGTAAAGCAACCATAGTAAAATCCCAATAACTAACGAATTGTTTAAAACAAGTTTAGGAAAGTTAGGCCAGTGTTGTAATTTTTGCAATGTTTTAAAATTTGCAAATGTGACCAATTAAAATTTAAAAATTAAATATATTGAATTTTGCAGGTTATGTCTCATATGGTTTTCATATTTTATCTACTTTTCAAAAGTATTTCACTGTTGTTTCTCATTAGGATCTTTTATTGACTTTTTTGAATAACAAAAACTGTTAAATTCGCATTATTAGTCATTTTCAAAGATCTGCTTTTAGTTACCGGTACAGAATAAATACTCATTTATACAGGTTCCGGTTTTTATTGAATAAATTTCGAAGAAAAAGGAACTTGGATGAATGAGTAATTACTTCGCAGCAGTAATAAGAAACAGAACACAAAAACGAAAAACTAAAACATAACCAATAGAAATTTGAAAAATTATATCTTTGGAAAGTTGATTTTGAAGAGAAATTTATTTGAAAATTGGATAAAATCATAACACATGAGATTTTCTCCTAAACAGATAAATAGTTTTGTACATGAGATAGCATAAGAAAACATACTTATTATCATCTTAATTAACAATTTTGTAACTTCTGCGAAAGTAAGCAAACGGTACAAAAATGTTAGTTCTTATATGAAATGTTTGGAACATGTTTTGTTTATAATCTAAATTGTAATTTTGGGAATTACGTCGTTTGATAATTAGGGTGATAACATACAAAATATTTTTATTTAGAATTGATCTTATATAATAATCTAGGGAATTTTTTTTAATTATAAATCTTTTTATCGTACTTAATTTTAAAACATTGCAAAAAGTGACAACGCTGAATTAGGCCAACAAACTTTAACACAATCAATGTATACAGACAAGTCATGGTTTAGTTATGAAGGTATCACAGCGAAAGTGTTAACTGGCTTTAATACTATACATGGATCTCAAAATTGGACGCTAAACAAACGTATTACATTCCGAGATCAAATATGACTACAACGATCTTGCTTTAAACAATTTAAAATAAAAAAAAAACGAGTGTTTAAATCTTCTACAAACCAATATAACAATAATATATTTAAAAAATAAATAACAATTATATACACTATATAATAATTAATAATATATAATAGTTATATAGAAGTGCATTTTCCATGAAAAGTGTTTCCAACATTTAGAGGATACCTTTCGATTTGTTTAATCAACTTATTTTACATTTTGGCTTATTTAAATAAAAATGTGTCTGAAATAATAAATTAAATTTGGGCGATATATAGATGCGATTTTAGTGCAGGAAAAAATTTTGTTTCTACACGAAAATTCTCATAACTTCGATGTTCCTCATTTTATAGCCGCTTTCAAAAAACCTAATCAATCCTTTCATAATAATAAACAACCGACCTCAATTTATATACAAACCTCTACAACAATCGTGTACATTTTATAATAATATATGTATATATCTATATATATATATAATTTTTCATAAGTTGTGATTAATAATAATATTATTAATAAAACTCTTGTTTTTTAACACTGAGGCACACATCAGTTAATTTACAGTAAGGCTATATATAATGTAAACATTTAAATGTAGGAATGCTACGTTCGTCGGCTTATATGGCTGACTCGATTATAAACCGAGAACGGCAAAATAGAAAAACCAGAACAAGGGAACATCTACAAACACCAAGAATAAACATTTCTATATCCTCCTGCTTCATTTTTTAGTATTATTGTTATTGTCTCACTCCATAACAGCGAATAAATTAAAATGCATTCAAAGTAATAACCTTGTTTTAAACTTAACCGTGCGAAACACACATAGATGTGTACATAATTGCACCGAGCATTATGTACCTTTTAATACAATTAGATCTTGGAGATAAAACATCTTACTGCTAGGAATAATACAAGGAGATTAAAAAGTATTGAAGGAGTTAATCCAGAAGGCCTCGGTGCCACCTTATACATTAAATCGTGTTTCTGAACCATCAGCTAACATTAATGTTACTGTTCGGTTGTTTATCCATATTAATCGGGCTAATCGCATAGGATTCAGTCGGGCTACATCTGCTATTGGAGCTGTACTATAAGATTTTATACACCGTGTTTGCGATTGTCCCAGACCAAACATACCTACAATATTATTAAATAAGCAACAGTGCAATTAATTGAGGTTAGATATTTTACCTGTACTTGTTTGCCAAAAACATAATTTATTTTCACCGCTTGAATAGCTTACAAGAAATTTTCCATCAGGGCTAAATGCCGCGGCTGTTATTGCTGCTGAATGTGCATTTATTGCAGTACATTTACCTTGCCTCAGTTCATATAGAGTTAAAGTTCCATTATTTGCACCAACTAAAATAAAAAAAAAAAAACAATGAGGTATGGAAAAAATAAATTGTGTTGAAACAACTAAGCAACAAGCATATGATCTTTCGTCTTAACTGCTTGGGTCAAATATTTTAAAAACAATTTATATACTTTAAATTAAGACTCAGTAATATATTTGTATTACTTTTAACTGGTCTGACATTTAAAAATACTTAAATTACTTTAATTTAGAATATTGCAACTAAAGGATATTTAAAATGCACGTTTTATAAATTAAATGTAATGCAATACAAATTACATTTTTTTATAGCGGTGCACTTTTAAAACTTCTTAGTTCATCAAGCAACTTTGTTTAGTCAACTTCATTGTCTTAACCACTGCCTGTAATATTTTTGGTACCAGTAAGTGAGCACACGTTTATTTTAAATAATAAAATTTGATTTGTCTGATGGTGATAGGTAAGCGCGTACTGCGAAATTGATTTCTTACCTGCTATTCTTCTAGTTGCTGGACAATGAGATACTTGGTTAAAACGACACACAGCCGGGAAAACATCTTGTAATCCCTTCGTTTTTAAATGTCCTGGATCCAAACAATGTAAAATAATATCCATTAACTATAAAAGATTAAATTCTAGTGTAAAACAACAATCCGTCCAAGTTAAGAAAAAAATATTACCTCAACAAGTAAATCTGACATTTCATTCTGCATTTTGTCAATTAATAATTCAACTCCTCTTAAAATTTCAGGTTTAGCTTTATGAAGTACTGTATTATTCATAGCTACATTTAAAGCTTGTGCATTTTGTTGCATAGCATTATATCTTGCTACTTCACGAGCCATTGTTGTAATAAAAGCTGCCGGACTGCAAGTGAAATGATATATTTTACAAACTATAGATTAAGCAATAAAACAATGTAATATTATTTCGATTTGAATAAATATTTTTTAATTCACAATTTGATAATTTACACAAAACCACTTCCTATGATTTAAATTTGGTTAATTGACAACTTCTTTAAGAAACAATTAAAGAACTTCTTATTACGTCTAGATGATGAATTTATAAATATATTTCAAAAACTTTTCCTAACACATTCTCCATAAAAATGATAAGATTGAATATAAAATTCTGTTTCGTGATAATTTCTATTTAATATCTTACCGTGCTGTTGCTATCAATGTAAGAGCATGTCTGGCTGTTCTACAAGAATCAGCTTGTGGTGTAAGAGGTAACCCGTAAGTCATACTTGGCACTAATCTATCGGCTTCTGAACACAACTCCAATAAACCTACAAATGTCATTTTAAATTACCTATTTAGATTAAATCGAAATCATATATTTACCTAAAAGAACTTTGCTTATATCTAAATAAGGCTCCCATACTGTAAAGCCTCTTCCTATAAGATCTATTGCGGCTCGGCGCAGTGGTGTATGTGCAGGTAATTTTGGTGAAGGATGCGCTAACAAAAGATGTGATAGCGCCATTGAGGTCAGTCTTGCCAAATTATTATTACCAATGCCTAAAAGTATTTGCAAGTTCATAAGAAAAGAAGGAATCAAATAAAAGAAAATATACCAAAGCCATCGACAAAAGATCCTTTCCTCTCTCCACTTGATCTTCTTTTGTCTGTTGTAATATCTTGACCAAATTCTGCACCGATTACACCTAATAATATCACTGCAGTTGTTTGTTTACGTTTTAATTCTGCTAAACTTGATGGTTTTCTGATCTGTTCTTCTTCTTCTTCTTCATACTCTTCCTCCTGCAATAGAAGGAAGAAATATTGATAATGATTTCATATAAAAATTGTAAAAATATTAAACTTTCACGATATAAACATCAACTATGTAGCCCATACTAAGTGAACATCACCGATAAAGTTCTAGTAAAACAGAAATTTTCACTTGGGAAAAGTATAATTTTGAAGTGTGAATTTATATTAAATTGAATTTTTTATAGAATTTCATTTA
Organism: Coproporus ventriculus; assembly: GCA_027574865.2. Lineage (NCBI taxonomy): Eukaryota > Metazoa > Arthropoda > Insecta > Coleoptera > Staphylinidae > Coproporus > Coproporus ventriculus. Next base: position 31,181 of record JAODAH020015855.1, on the reverse strand, counting down.
ATCAACATGTCACCGAAGTAAATAAAAATTTGCATTTGAAAATTAAAATTTTATTTTGCTTACTACTGACTCTGGTGTTCCAGGTTGATGTGCGGAATTTGAATTGACGTTATTTTGACTTGGACTGGTAACTGCTTGTTGATTAATTGTTTCTGTTTGTGTATATAGTGGGAGATATTGCGCCCAAGAATCAACTAGAGCTTTCCGACCTTTTGGACCTAACCTCCCCAATTCAGCAAGCAATAAAGCTTGAGCCGCCTCTCTCACTTCCACACAATGATGTTGCCATCGTTTTGCCATCATCTCAACTTGTGGACGTTTAAAATTCTTTGCACCATTCGCAACTACCTTATCTGGTAACAAAACACAATGTAAAGTAGCCAAAAGTGACCAGCCCTGTTTAATTTGGGCTTGTTGCTGAGTGTACATTTCCTCATGTTCCTCATCAGTTTTGCTCCAATTAACTCTAGTTGATTGTCTGGAAAAAATCTTATAAACAAAATTGTTTTTAAAAGAGGAAAATATAATTACCTATGCAATTTTCTATTTCGTTCTTGTTCAGGTACGAAAGTAGCATTACTCATTGACATTAAAGTATGACTCAAAGCAATAATAGCAAGAAGATGATTGCTTGTTAGGGTAGTACTTAACTCCCAATGTGTTCTAGATGTGAATACTCTTGTTAATTGCTCTCGTTTTACTAATTGTGGTGGTAATGAATTTGTTAGGGACATATCAGGAATTTGTTGATTATCAATTGGAATTGTATTATGCCAGGTAGGTAGAAAAAGGGACATGTAGTTACCCTTTGAAAGTACCCCAAATGAAAGAGGAACCTAAAAATATTTAAAAGAATAACGCATAAACAGTTCAATCTATTTTTAATACCATCGGTCTTAATAGTCCTAATTTAACTTGACATACTCTATCTAGATCATTATCCATACCCCATGCATGAAGTAAAGAAAGAAGTAATTGTGCTATTTCCATTCCATGGCTTGTATCTAAAGGACCCAACATGGGTTTATTATTTGACCTTGTATCGTTCCCATCTGTAGACAAAAACAATTAACTGTTAAAAAAAAAGAAAGAGGAAGAGTTGGTTCTTATGCCGGGTGTGGTATAAATGCATTTTAAATGTCAAGATCAATGTCAATGCGATTGATCTTGTTTTAGTAAAGATGCCTAATAAGGATACTTTTTTTTTTAATCAGACTACATCTGCAAGCAGATCTTCCAACAAGGTCAAGCTAATAAATATGTATAGGTTAATAACCCTGGCAGCATAGAAATTTAATAAGGAAAAAAAACATGAAAGAATGTAAAAAGTTGAAAATGGTGGTTTTATAACTTTTAAAAACTCCCTTACTTTTCAACTAGCAATAAAAGCTTTTTGGAAGACACCAAGGTCTTCAAGTACATTTTTGCACATTTTTTAAAGCAAACAAACCTGACTATAAAAGTAATGAAACTTGTAGAAAAAATTTAGTTCCGTACCTTGCTCGACCAAACATACACCTCACATTATGAAGGCCTTTGTAAGTAATTATCTAAATCAATTTAAAATTTTTTCAATTTTATTTAAATAATTGAAAATTAATTTTTAATTTCTTGATAAATTGTAATAATTTCCATAGAATTAATATATCAAAATTTAATGGTCTTGTCAAAAATAATAATATTAAAAATGTGATTATCTCTAAAAAAAATTTTTAATCGAAATTCGTTTTAAAAAACAATTTCAAATTTGATGCTTTTTGTAGTTTGAATAAATTCATACATTTGTTTCTAATCCTGTAAGTTTTAATTTTATGAAGGTGCAATATTGGCAAAAAAAATAATTCTATTCAAAAGTTTGGTTTTCAGTATTGTAATGTGTATGCTTAGTCAATCAAGATTTGTTTCATAATTTCAATCTATCTAACATTTTAATTTGTTTTCTCAATTTTTTTTTTATTATTGCTTACAATGCTGTTTTTGACAGAATTTTGTTATGATTCAACTAATATTTTTATATTATATTTTACAGATATTTCTGCCTGTTCTTTTAGTCTCGGTTCTTGCTGATCCAGGATATATCACAAAACCCATAGCATACACAACAAATTATTCTCCGGCTTATCTCCCTTTTGGTGGATTTAATTATGCTACATATGCTACACACTATACACCATATTTTTATTCAGCATCTATACCAGGACATATCCCCACTGCAATAATTAAACCAACAATTGAAACAACCAATATTATTCCTTCTGCTTCAATTTTTCCAACCTTACTCAAATCAAATCAAATTATTACTCCCACCGTTGAAATAAAGTCAGCCCTTCCAAATCCTACATTTGGATTAACACAGGCAATTTCAGGAACCCCTACAGTTGAAACTAAATCTGTACCTGCCATTGAAACTAAATCAGGACTAGCAACTGAAGAAAAACCTGAAGTTAAATCGAGTCCTGCCATTGAAACTATTCCTGTAATTGCACCTTTATTAACTGGAATAGAAAAGGCTCAATACCATGCACAAGATGAATTAGGACAAGCTTCTTATGGACATTCGGAAGCTTTCCAAAAACATGATGCAATGCAGGTAAGATAATACTTTTCAGTTTGTTGGTTCAGAGAACATATTAGCTTTGTGTAATATTGTTTTAGGATGCTAGTGGAAACAAAGCAGGATCTTTTAGTTATGTAGCACCCTCTGGTGAAATTTTCACTACAAATTATGCTGCTGATGAAGGTGGCTACCGTGTACTTTCAAATGCTGTAGCTTCTGATCTTCCAGCAACTCCACATGAAACTCCTGAAGTAGCAGCAGCTCGTGCAGCTCATTTACAAGCACATGAAAATGCCAAACATAGAACTCGGAGAGCTCTTTATCCCTTAACATATTCAAATTATTATGCGGCTCCTCTTGCCTATTATAATACCCCTACATTCTATTCAACATTTTATAACCGCCCAGCCACATTAACAACGACTGTGAATAATCCTGGACATGCCATTTCTTATCGTATTGAATAAATTTGAATGTAAACAAGGATTGTCAAAATAATTAGTCGAGAAATGGTTTGAAAATTCCATGTTTACATATACCATTAACTCTGAGAGTTAGGAATTTGTAATTTATTGCACTAATAAAGCAAGTTAAAAAGTCTTTCATAAAATTTTTTCGTGAAACCCATTTCACAATTTTACTCTCCAGTATCAGAAGAATCGTACATATAATAAGCATTGACAAAACCGTTACGAAACATGTTGTGCATGATAATTTAAATAAGACAAAAATTGTTTAGATCTTAAAACAATAAACTAATTATACATTAGAGCACCCCAAGAATCAAAAGAGAAAGGCACAGTAAATTCAAATTCATATTATTTATTTACTTGATAATAAAAATTATTTAGTTAGCAGTTATTCAATGGGTAGACAGCAAAGGAAAATTATTGTAAAAAAAAACATTTCTTTAATTTACATCAGTTTGTATTGTAAGTTTGTTTTAATGGCATCAAAAACAGTTTGTTTTTCGGTGAAATTATGATCGTTGCATGCATACAAACCAAGACTATGAATGTCAACATTTAAGCCAATTTTTTATGAATAAGAAATATCTTTATCTGGGTGTGATCCCAGGACTACTAAATATCCATACAAAATTTTGACAATCAATCATGCGATTTCTCAAGTTTATCTTTACGAACTATCTGTTGAGAGTTTGATGTATTAACATTAGCAATATTAACTTTAATTTTAAATTTTAAATATTTTGAGTCAAGACGTATGTAGAATTTCATGCAATCTTACCTCTAGGTAAATCACCTCCCTGCTTAAGAACTAAATCAGCTTTGGCTTGAATTTTTGTGTGAACATTTTCGGCCCCTTCTTTCATTTTGGCCAATATACCTAAACATTAAAACAAATTTTTGTTTATTAAAATTTAAGGAAAAACAAATAAAAATAACTGATAAATAATAAGCACATTAAAAATTGATATTACAAACAATAAAGTGAATTTAATATGATTCCTTGAACCCTAAAAAAATTATGTAATATATAGTGCTATATGATTTGAATGAATTATAAACATATCCCAAGTTTCTGATCTTTAAAAAACAAGTTTATCACAAATAATTGTGGCAATTTAATGAAATCTCTTTTATTTAAACTGAAAACTACACTATGAAAATAATAGTTGAAGAAATGCAGAAAAAAATGTGACTTTTAAACTTGTGCATGCATCTAGCAGCATGTTGTGAAGAGTGCAATTACCCAAATTCTTATGTCATACAAGTATAAAATATTTGATTAACATTTTGGATTCTCTATGAAAAACTGCTCTATAAAATGGGTGATGTGCATAGGAGGCTCAAAAAGGTGGAGAAATCCAATCTTGATTTAGACTTTTTCCAATTTGAGGGTATTAAACAAGGAGAAGGCCTGTACACCCTAAAAATTAATGAAGAAACTAGGATAGTAATTTTAAGCATATCTTTAACAAAATGCCTTAAAAATAGATTTTTTATCTAATTACCTAAGATTGAGCTGTTTAAAAAGAAGCTATAAGAAATCACCTTATAACCAGAGAAACTAACCTGAATTTTTGAAACGGAGTGAACAGCTTTCCCAACATTTCTACCTTTAAACTAAACCTGACAATTTTTGTTTAGATGAAAACATAAAAAGAAAGAAAAACTTATTTTTGGTTACTAAATGAATTTTTTAAGAATAAGGCAACAAAGTTTTTTAGCATTAACTGTAAACTAAAAAAAAATGCAAGTATAGGCTCCATACTGTTGTCAGTATATGGATCGAGGAATATTGTATTTGAGAAGGTTTATACAACTAAAGGATTGATATGTGAAAATAAGCATTTAAATGTGCAGTTTTCTTTAAAAAGATTAATCTATATAAGAACCCTTTCTATTTTTTTTTCGTGCAAAATTAAAACAGAAGCAGAAATAAAAAGTGCAACAAAAAAATTCCACACAGAAAATCCCTTAATTTACCATGCTTATCTTTTTCCTTAATCATCCTTTCCATATTTTCAGCCTTGTCTTTGACTTTTCCAAAAAAGTCTTGCAAAAAGTTAATAAAATTTAGTATAATTAAATGAATATAAAATTAATTAAATACCTGCTATTTTCTTATGAGCATCCGGACTGGCACTTTGTGTTAATGCAGCTACTTTTAAATATTCTGATTGGGATATTAAACCGGCGGCTTCTAAACTGCCAGGAGACATTGCTGAATATTCTTCACTAAGTAATTCTATAATTAAAGCTTCTATATCGAAGAATAATATATGACTCTCAGGATCTGCAATTCAAGAAAAGTTTATATAATGAAAGAATGAAAAATTCTAAAATGACTAGTTGTATATATGAAGGGAGAAATGTGTTTTGTTACCTTTTGGATTTGTTCTAAGACCTTGTATAGCTAAGGGAGAGTTGTGATTCCTTTGCATATGCGGATCATCGTTATTAGCATGAGCTCCTAACTGTTGCAACTGATGTAAGCCTCTTTGGGTAGCATGACGAATTGCAGATAAATTTCTGTGCCTTAAACCTCTGAAAAAATGTACTGCAGGATTTGCTAAACCAACTTCTGAAGAAACGCTATTTGTAGATTCATTTTCTTCACATGCATATAGCACTTCTTCCGCAGCAATACCTGTTGGAAATAATAAAATGTTGTCACGACTATTTGAAATTATATAAAATATTTTTTATAAATAAAAATAAATTCACACTTTTCATCTTCCAAAATTGTAATAATTAAGTTTAATTAATAAATGGGCATAAAAAATAATGATAGTATTATTAATAGAAAAGAAATTGATACAAAGATATAATAATTTGATGAAAAAACCCTTGGCGTAACTTAATAAGTCCACTAATAAAATAAATTTACCTTGTAATACCCTATCAAGATGTCCTGTTTCCATTTGCCACACGTAAACTGTACCATCGGAACATCCAATTATCATAAAATCATCTAAAGGTCTCCATTTTATCGTCGTTACAGGAAATAAATGCCTAGATGCAAGGCAAATGCATTTCTTTTCTGTTAAACTTAACAAAGTAACTGAATGATCAGATGCAACTGAACAAACACATTTCTGAACTCTCGTCTATAAAAACAAGAATACATTAGTATTATAATTGAGAACAAATTCAATTCAGCAATAAGGCTTACACTGCAAGCATTTGGTGGCACCAATAGTTGTGTGATTTCACCAGCATGCACGCAAAATCGGTGTAGTAGTGTCCCGTTATATAGATCCCATAAACACACAGCAAAATCCACACCGCCCGAAACTAAATGATTCTTTTCATACCTTGAATGTTCTCGATGAGGGTATAACAGGCAATTGACACGCCCACCATGACCTGTCAGTACTTGATGTGGTGGCCAATCTAAACAAATGAAATTAGATTTAATCGTAACATGTTATAAGCTTCCTCACTATCAAGTTGTTGATGATTTCCATGCAAAAGTTGTAACATAACAGTTTGTGTTGCTGGTACAATTATAATTGTTCCATCTTCTCTCCCGACGACTAATCTACATTGTAAAGGTAGATAAATACTTGCGGTTAATTTAACAGCTGAAAAGGTCAATATTAATTAACTGATATTAAAACTTTGTTTTAATACATACGAATTGGTTCATGTTTCTCAATTTGATCTAAAACACCGACGGGGCTAGGAATCATATTTGCCCAAGCATGTGTTAAACTGGTGGTTAAAGAAGCTGCCATTTGTAAAGGTTGTGGCAATTTATGTGCTTGAATCTCCTGTATTTTTTCTATGGCTACTTCAGGAATATTCCAGAGCAATACATAACCTTCCGAATCTCCACGAATTAAGTAACGGTAAAATTTATTTTGACGCTGAGTCGTAACAAATCTCATTGCCGGAGGACAAGATAAAGGCTGAAAGATTTTTATTGTGCATATCATGTATGTGTGAATTTGTACGGTTACCTTTAAATCGGGTTGGCTTAAAATACAATATAAGAACGGGCTGTCAGTCTCTATTGTGGCTGTGTGGAAATCTTTACTATCCGGAATACAACTGTGAAGTCATTTTTATTAGAAATTTTTCTAATAAGATAAATATATTCAATATTGTTGTATATACAATTTTGATTGAAGCTTTTTGTTTGGTTATAAATCAAATATTTCTTTTCAATGTTAGGCATAAATAGTTCAAAGTGTCCAGTACAAAATACTAAAGCTCAAACAAATTATGTTGCCTAAAAAAATATATAATAGAATGTAATAGAAGGAGAATAAATTTTGTACATATACAAATCAAAATTGTTGATAGTCAGAATGTCCTATATGTCCTCTACTGAGCACTATTTTGTTAGTAAAATGTGCTACAAAATCACCTTAAAGAAAGCTGGATAGTCTTCAAAGGCTAGCTTCTAAAACAATGTGTGGTGACTTAAGTAATACACTAGTGGCATAACTATTTGAGCATAAGCATTATAAATCATTTTAAAACCAAAGAAGATATAATTGAGATGTGCTGAAAGTAAAATAGGCAAAATAGAATGCTTATAATTTTAATTGGAAAATACCCGGAATACAATGTTTTTTTAAAATATATTTGATAAATTTCTTCAAGTTCATTCCACACTTTTTAAAAAAGAATAAAGGAGCTTATTTAAATTTTAATTAGAATGATGCTGGAAATAAAAATATGTTACAAAAGTAATTACTTATGTTAATTTATTAATATTCAAGGCAACTTATTTCGTAAGTATCTTTAGAATATAAATGTTTTAATTACCTATCATTAAAACAATTTAAAAAAATGTTTGTGTTTTCTCATACAAAAAGCTTCATCCATGATCGTAAATAACCAAAAATAATTGTTGCATACATAATTTCATGTTTCAAATATAAATTAGTTTATTTGTGGTTATTTCATAATAAAGTTTAAAAAAACAGAAAAAAAACAATAACAAACGTATATAGAAATATATTTATACAAAAAGTATTGTATTTACGAGAAACTAGGAATAAGGCCAAGTTTTTTAAAGCTGATGAGAAAGGATTCCGACCCATGCGTAAAATTAAAATAAAAAGAGTATATACCCAACCATTCTCCCTCCAAAATGATTAAACTCAAAATTGAAAATAAAATAATGTATGAAGCAAGGAGTACTAAAATTAATAAGTGCATTCAAAAAGATAGGGATATTTTTTATGTACAGCATTTACAAGCATTTTATTACATCTAAACAACTGTAATGAGAAAAATTAATCAAACATGCCTTTTATTTATTAATTTTTTTTTTTTTGAGTTTTCTGAATTTTATGGGTTTTTTTTTATATAATTTGTATAAAAAGATATACATTAAATTTTTTAATGTGCAATTTTGGCCCAATAAAATTTTGTCATATTATTTATTTTTCATTTATGTACATGTGGTTTCATGTTTATCATCGATTGAAGCAGAGAACTTTTGTTTATTTAAAAAAATAGAAAAATGTAAGTTTTGAGTGGTGATAAAACATTTATATTTGAAAGGTTTAACATCAAAAGAAATTAAAGTCGAATTAGAATAAGTTGATGGCACATCTCCCCTGTATTTGCTACTGTTTATAGTTGGGTAAATGAATTTATATGTGGCCATATATCAACAAAAGATGAATACCCGAAATAATTGATAAAATCCACAATATGGTGTTAAGTAATCGGGGACTTAAAGTGTGCAAAATAGTGGAGGCCACAGTCATATCACATTTCCACCCTTCTCCTGCATTGTAATATTCTTCACTTGTAATCAACTGTTTAATAAAGGGTCACATAGATGTAAAACTAGCAATGGAAAAGTTAAATATGTAAAAAAACTAATAATATTGTTATTATTTTATAAATGGAATCAATTATAATTTTGAAACACCTGGAACTTGTGTAATCAAATAACACACAATATAAACAATTTGAATTCTAATGTTTAAGGGCATGCTTTCCGAAAAATAAAATAAATTTAATTTATGCCTACCCCAAACTTGTTTAGATGTAATAAATTAAACATATACATGTGCAATTCATTCAATGGTTATTTGCACCAAAAGTAAATCTTTTCAAGAAACTTACTTTGGACAATCACAAAAGCCATTTGTAAAACGACAAAGCATTAAAGTTACAAACGACTTTGCGATTAAAAGGGGGGGGTAAAAGGGAATTTTTCAACAGCAGCAAATTAAAAATGCATAATAAACACATAAAAGAGTGTGATCGTCTAACCTATTAATATTCTTGCCCCGCAGTTTTCTATGGTCCACGATGAAAAAAAAAAAAAAATTGATTAGTTTCATAAGTCACAATGATGAGAAACGATATAAAAACTGTGCGCTTCTAAAGAAATTAATAACAAAATAATAAATATTAAAAAAACCCAATGAGTTTTTAGTGTAAAATGTGTAAATCATAATATAAAAAGAAGTTTTTGTGTGTATAAAATTCCGCGCCCTTCAAATTATAACCTGGAAAGGGAATTAAAATATTGGATGTACAAAAGATATTTTGAATGCTTTATGTTTTTAGTAAACCAATTTGAAATTTATCAGTCACTTACTTGTTGGGTAACTTATAGAGATACCCTTTTCCTGCATCCGACCAAATTAATATTCTATCTACAGCTAAAAAGTCACCGGACATCCATCTCTCGCCTCTGGGAGCTATATATGAGCACAATACACTAAAATCACCTAAAAAAATATAATTGTAACAAATATTTTGATTTCATATTTAAATTTGACTTACCTGCATCATAAATTTGCCAATACTTTGTACACACTATAAGTACTGTGCGTTGATTATACGAACAGCATTGCATACAAACAGCATTTAAACATCTAATTTGTTTGCTTTCATTTTCATAAATTGGTTCTGAATGTTTATTTTCATGTCCCAGTAATGTCCATACTTTTACCATACCAGTTGTGGTTAAAGCTAGAACTACATCATCTTTGCGTTTTGCAGGTCGAAGCACCTGTATAACATAAAATATTGATATAGATTTTTTATTTTTAAGATGAAAGCTACATACATGAAGAGCTGATATCCAATCTGGGTTTACTTTAGAATAAAGCATAAATAAAATTTCAAGGCTAAATGGGTCCATCACTAGTACTTCTGGGTAGTAACCATTGCAGAACAGCCGTACATCTTCACAATTGCTCATGTGATAAGCCTAAAATTAAATGTTATTACTTTCAACTAAAACTGATGCCTTCTTTTCTAAAATAAATTTTATCAATAAACCATTACCACGTTTAAATTTTATAAAAATACTCATTTATTAGAGTAGTCTCACTAGTTCAAAGTAATTGATTCAATTTTTTTTATTTCCTTTTAAGTTTTCTTCTTGTTTTTTTTTACTATATTAGTCTCTATTGAAATTAGTTTTTTTTAAACTTTTATATATTTTGTTTTCTTTTGGTTTTTCTAAATATTTTCTTTAAACTGTTTTTCATTTTCTAATTTCATTTCAAATTTTGTTAATTTCAAGAATCTCTTTAAATATTTTGTTGATGATTTCTCTGAGTTTTCTTTAGTTACATCTCACTTCCACTAATTGTCATCCAAAAATTGTTTGAAAACCGAAGAAATTTAAAAAATTCTATTATTCAATCTCTCTCTAACGTACATGATCCACCATCATTACATCTCACTTTCATTCATTGCGAGATGAAAATTAAGAAAAAATTGTAAGAAAATTTTTAATAAAAGTCGAAGAAATTTCAAATTTTTTTATTCGACCTCTTTCTAACACATACAATTTACCATTGTTACATCTCACTTCTACTACTACTTCTTGTATTTATAAATATTTCAGGATTCTTTGAAATTTTCATAAATTGGCTTTGAAATGACACCTGGATAAGAATTTGAACTTTTTAGTTTTAGTCATAAAAATGTGACAAACTGGTTGTTGAAAATTTTTCCATACAAATAATAAACATTACTTAGCTATCATCTATTTATAATCAGTACATTGTTATTGTTAACAATGGTTTATTGTAACCAAAAGTTGTCATTACCATGACAACAAAATGGAACAAATTATAAATAAGATTTTCAACAAATTAAATCAACATGTTGTACATTAAAAGTTTGTTCATGAAAATGCTTCTAGTTCTTAATTTTACTTATCAGTTAGGGACAACCTGTTACGTTTCCATTAAATGTTTTATTTATTTATTGAGACTTTGCAATATTAACATTACGAAATAGCTGCAACAAATTATTTGAAAAATGCTGCACTATACCTGCATGTTGGTATGAACTTGAGGTAACTTTACGCATTCCCGACATTTTCCATCAACAAGATCCCAAGTACACATTTCCCCTGCTTCCGAACTTGACACAATATAATTATTATCCTGTACAATTGATGCTCTTGATATACACAAAATCGGTGCTGTATGTCCCACTAACAAACACCTTGGGATCATTTCCAAAGTGTCTGGATTAACTTGCCTAAAATATATTTATCCATGCAAATATAAATAAAAATAAAAATTATATTTACCATAGACATATTTGACCATCATAGCATCCAGTTGCTAACGTCCTTTGATCTCTTGATAAATAAATGCAGGAGATGCAATGTGTAGGAGCATGTTTGCCCCACAACACCACCGGCACTACTAAACTCGTCCCTGGCATTGTAACAATCTACAAATTTCCGATACACTTAGCACAAATCTCTCAAAGATCAATTAAAATAAATTGGTGTCAATTGAAATGTGCCCCCTGTCATATGACCACAAAAAAGGATAAGTTACATGGTGCACTTGGACGAAACATCAGCGGTTTGTCCTTGTAAACTTTGGGAAACCATTTGACTTCCGCAATTTTTTCATAAATTGTATAAAGACACCAGTTACAGACTCCCAGGTCAAATCAGGAAGAAATATAGTAGTGAGAACTCCTTTAATTAACAATAACAAGATAATGATCTGTTAATGATAACTGGAATGTAAATGAGCCACTTGTGGGATATCGGTGGGTTCCGCGATCGATTCTTAACGTTCATTAATGAACGTACCTACACTTTGCCGATCTGAGGACTTCGGGACGGATTATTAGAGTAACATTAACGCCTTGTGATTTTTCGATGTGCAACTCGCCATTTTAATTTTCACTAAATCAGCTGTTCTACACAAATCAACTTGACAAAAGTCAAAAAAAGCTGTAATTACAGTGTTGCCAAAATTAATCTTTGGTTTTCAAAAATATGTGGGAAATTAAAATTAAAATTTCATTATCAATTTGGTTCCATTTCCATTTAATTACACAACCGATGTAATTTTAAAGATTATTTAAATTAAAATTAAACATAATTATTTTTAAAATTTTTAGATAGGCGCCCTCTTTCTGCTAAAAGTGAAACTATTTCTTTTTGCACTTAAAAGCCTAGAACCAACTTAAGGATACTTTACTTTCATTTTAATTTTTTTATGTGTTACTGCCACTGAACTATATATATTCTGGAAAGCGGGGTCCCATGTAAACTGGCAACCCCCTAAAATGGCAAGAATTGAAGTAACGCTGGTTATACTTGTGACGACTACTACCCTTGCTAAAACTATCGATTCTAATTTGCAGTTAATTTCATGATTTCATCAGCAGTTTCTCGCCCACACGTTTTACAATTGTTTTACTGTAATGAAATCTGTGTGAAATATTTTTATTTTCCATTTTAAATTATTATTTAAAATGGGGAAAAGGTTTTTAATGTTAATAGTTCAAAGCAACCAACCAGTGTCACTTTTACTCTCCCCCTACTTTTTCGCGTGCGACGCCAGCGCTGGGTCACACCACCCTATGCTCCCCTCTTTCCAGCATATATATAGTTCAGTGGTTACTGCAATATTCAATTTTATATTAGAGAAAAAGTTCTTCAATTTAAAAATAAAATAAAATAAATAAAAATAGATTGTACATGAAATGGTAGAGAGAGTGATAGAAGTTCAAACTAGAAAATTAAAAAAAATTAATAGCGAACAAAAAGTGTTGGAAAAGGCACTGCTAAAGAGGTTTCACCTCAATCTAATGATGAATGACGCAAACTACATTTAAATTGAAGCAGGAAATATTATTACTATAGGCGAAGAAAGTGGTCATCGCAAGCAAACTCTCAAAATTTGTAGATATAATAGAATCCTCGACAAGATTCATTTTTGCAATTAATTTAAAATCAGAAATCAAATTTTTCATATTTTGAACACGATTTAGATTTGTTGGTGTACCACGACTTCAGAATTTTTTTTTTGCCGTAAAGTATAGTATGCCCAATCCCGGTTCACTGCGCATGTATTAAAAAATAATGAACAGGAAATTTTAAAACAAAATCACAATAAATAAAAGTGACAGTAAATAATTTGTCAAGAACACGGGTCAAGAAAGCAAAATTTTGACGAGTGAAAATTATTGTCCTTAAGCAAGTCTGAGGGAAGACTGTAGAAGTTTATTGCCTCCATCAACAAATGAAGTCTTGATATTCCATTCAGTGTGTTAAAAGCAGACCAAATATGGGAAAAAATCCGACATCCGAAATAAGCATGAAGCAAGAATTAAATTATTGTCTTCTTCAAAATTAAAGGAACCAGATTTGACGTCAGCAGCAATTATAATGAGCCTAAAAGAATATTGAAATTTCAAATTTAAAATGCGAACCTATGGATTTAAAAAAAGGAAATTACGATAGTATAAGAACATGCAATAAGTTGCGGAATTTTCAATGAAAATTGTGGAAGATTTACATTAATCAAAGATGTGGACAATAAGGCTCAAGTAAAACACAAAATCAAAAATGAAACAAAAATCTTCCTAAAGTGCTGCAGAAACGGATGTGAAAGTGAATGTGAATATATTAGGAGACAAACATAAACGCACTAAATCTCCAGTTCAAAAATTTTAAAGAATTGTACATAGACTAGATTGAGAGTGAGGAGATCGGTGAGGAATCGGACCCTATACACAATCAAATCTGAATCTCGTTCAAAGTGTAAAAAGTTTGGTTCCTGATTGTAAATTGGTTGCAAAAATGAATCTTGTGGAGGATTCTGTTTCGCCTCCAACTTTGGAGTTTGTTGATGAGAGAAAGAAGAAATCCAGACAGCACCTTCAAAAATCAATCGGACCTCTTCACCGACAGATCTGAATCGTATTTGTAGCATGAAAAATTTAAGCCTTGAATGCAAATTGGTTGAAAAAATGAATCTTGTCGAGTATTCTGTTACGCTTCCAACTTTGGGGTTTGTTGATGTTGAACAGAAAGAAGAAATCCAGACAGCACCTTTAAAAATCAATCGGACCTCTTCACCGACAGATATGAATCGTATTTGAAACATGTAAAATTTGACCCTTGATTGCAAATTGGTTGAAAAAATTAATGTTGTCAAGGATTCTGTTATGCCTTGAAATTTGGAAAGTTTGTTGATAATGTGCAGCAAGAAGTAATCTAGATGGCGCCTTCAGAAGACATATTAGGGAATATTTTTTTCTTTTCAATATATGATGTACAATTGAATAAATAAAATTCTTGAAATAGTTTTTATGCTCTAGCTTACAGAAAGTTCTATCATGTCTTAAATAACTTGAACATACTGTCTGCTTATTTCTTGCACGAAACATTTCCCTACTTCCAGATTATATTTTAGAAGAATGAAATGTCTATATTAGTATCCTAAATTTTTTTTCTAATGCTTAGTATTGTAAGAACCGTTGTTGAATTCAGTATCTCGATGTAGTATTTTGAAGCATGTATAATACGGTATCATTTGCGTTTCAAAAAATTAACAAATGCGCATTTTCCCAGCGTTTTGCTTAAAATGATCAGGTGAATATTTTGGAAAACCCGTGGCAGATTGGAATTCCTCGTTCGATTTTAGACAAAGTATGTGATTCTAATTAAAACGCTTAGTTTAGGGTGCGGAGATGGGCTACGACCATTGTTGCTTTGTTGCGCCCCTTGATGTGTTGTGTTTTCCGCATGGAATTGCGATAACCAATTTTTTTTTAAGTGATTCGAAGATTTTTTTCTTCTTAACGGAAAGTGAAAAAAGTACTGAAGTATTTTGATTACGGAGTAACTGTCTAGCCGTCTTTAAATATTTGCAACGGGTAATGCCATAAAATTTTTTGACGTAAAACTGCAATATGTTGCGTCCAGGCTCACTGCGCATGCGTAAAAAAATAAGCAAATTTAAAACAAAATCAGAATAATAAAAATGTCAATAAATAATTTGACAAGAAAGCAAAATTTGAATGAGTGAAAGTAAATTATTATTGTCCTCATGCAAGTCTAAGGGAAGACTGCAGAAGTTTATTGCCGCCATCAACAAATGAATTTTTGATATCCCATTCGGTTTGCTAAAAGCAAAACCCAATATGGAACAAATTTCGACGTCTGAAATAAGCATGGAACAAGAATTGAATTGTCTTCTTCAAAATTGAAAAACCCAGATTTGGCGCAGCAGCAATTATAATGAGCTCAAAGAAGTATTGAAAATTCAAATTTAAAATGCAAACTTATGGATTTAAAAAAGGAAATTACGAAAATATAGGAACATGCAATCTGTTTCGGGATTTTCAATGAAAATTGTGGAAGGTTTATATTGATCAAAGATGTGCTTAATAGGGCTCAAGTAAAAACACAAAGCCTAAAATGAAACAAAAATCTTCCTAAACTGCTGCAGAAACGAATATGAAAGTGAATGTGAATATATTAGGAGACAAACATAAATGGCACTAAATCTCTAGTTCAAAATTTTTAAAGGATTGTACATAGAGTAGATTGAGAGTGAGGATATCGGTGAGGAATCGGACTCTATACACAATCAAATCTGAATCTCGTTCAAAGTGTAAAAAGTTTGATTCCTGATTGTTAATTGGCTGCAAAAATGAATCTTGTGGAGGATTCTGTTCCGCCTCCAACTTTGGAGTTTGTTGATGAGAAAAAGAAGAAATCCAGACAGCACCTTCAAAAATCAATCGGACCTCTTCACCGACAAATCTGAATCGTATTTGTAGCATGAAAAATTTAAGCCTTGAATGCAAATTGGTTGAAAAAATGAATGTTGTCGATGATTCTATTACGCTTTCAAATTTGGAAAGTTTGTTGGTAATGTGCAGCAAGAAGAAATCTAGTCAGCGCCTTCAAAAGTTAATTTAAAAAGATATATCGGGGGATTTTTTTTCGATATATGATGTGTACAAACCAATAAATAAAATTCTTGAAACAGTTTTTATGCTCTAGCTTACAAGAAGTTCTATCATTTCTTAATTAGCTTAAAATGAACATGCTACTTCTTATTTATCATCTTTTTCTTCGTGGATTTTTCATGCCTTCATCTGGTTTAATTTATTGATTTTTTTTGAAACTGTAGTATTTTGAAGCATATATAATACGGTATCATTAGGTTGAGTTTAAAAAAATTAACAAATGCGCATTTTTTCCCCAGCGTTTTGCTTAAAATGACCAACTTATAAATTTTCTGGATAAACGGGTGAACATTTTGGAAAACCCGTGGAAAATTACAATTCCTCGTTCAATTTTAGACAAAGTATGTGATTATAATTAAAACGCTTAGTTTAGAGTGCAGCGATGGGCTACGATCATTGTTGCTTTGCTGTGCGCCTTGATGTGTTGTGTTTACCGCACGGAATTGCGATAACCAATTTTTTATTAAGTGATTCGAAGATTTTTTTCCCTTAATGGAAAGTAAAAAAAAAGTACTGAAGTATTTTGGTTACGGAGTAACTGTCTAGCCGTTTTTAAATATTTGCAACGGGTAATGCCATAAAATTTTTTGACGTAAAACTGCAATATGTTGCGTCCAGGCTCACTGCGCATGCGTAAAAAAATAAACAAGCAAATCTAAAACAAAATCAGAATAAATAAAAGTGTCAATAAATAATTTGACAAGAAAGAAAAATTTCAACGGGTGAAACTAAATTTTTGTAGTCCTCGTGCAAGTCTAAGGGGAGACTGCAGATGTTTATTGCCTCCATCAACAGATACATTTTTGATATCCCATTCGGTTTGCTAAAAGCAAAACCCAATATGGAAAAAATTTCGACGTCCGAAATAAGCATGGAACAAGAATTGTCTTCTTCAAAATTGAAAAACCTGATTTGGCGCAGCAGCAATTATAATGAACCCAAAGAAGTATTGAAAATTCAAATTTAAAATGCAAACCTATGGATTTAAAAAAAGGAAATTACGATAAAAAAAAGAACATGCAATCTGTTTCGGGATTTTCAATGAAAATTGTGGAAGGTTTATATTAATCAAAGATGTACGTAATAAGGTTCAAGTAAAAAGACAACATTGAAAATGAACAAAAATCTTCCTAAACTGCTGCAGAAACGAATGTGAAAGTGAATGGGAATATATTAGGAGACAAACATAAATGCACTAAATTTCCAGTTCAAAAATTTTAAAGGATTGCACATAGAGCAGATTGAGAGTAAGGAAATCGGTGAGGAATCGGATCCTATACACAATCAAATCTAAATCTCGTCCAAAGTGTAAAAAGTTTGGTTCCTGATTGTAAATTGGTTGCAAAAATGAATCTTGTCGAGGATTCTGTTACGCTTCCAACTCTGGAGTTTGTTGATGATAAACAGAAAGAAGAAATCCAGACACACCTACAAAAATTATTTTAAAAAGACATATGAGGAATATTTTTTTCTCTTCAATATACAATGTACAATTAATAAATAATGTTCATGAAATGTTTAGTAAATCTATTTCAAATTTTGTGTTATTATTTTTATGATGTTTTAACTTAATTTTTCGACACTTGAATTTTTCATTTTCACATTTTCTTTTAATCTTAAAATTCTCTACAATTTTTTCTGTTAAATTGAGAAGGAAAAAGATTTTGTTAACAGTTGTTTTCTTCATATTTAATTACTGTATTGAAAAAAGAAATGCAAAAGAAAATTAAATGTCTTTGTGTCTAGAGCCGACCCCGTAGTTTGGCAAAAAAATGAATTAAAATTTGTTCACCAGATGTCTCGTTAGTTGCAAAATCAATCAGAATATAAATATCTGTAAAACATTATAGGAAACTGCAATGAAATCTATTTTTAAATTAATACCCAAAATAAATTTTAAAGAATGCGGAAATATAATTTTCCGCTGTTACAAAAGCCAGGTAAGATAAAATCTTCATTTCCATGTAAATTTTAACAAATGAAATTGCACTTTGACAGCTGTCATTGAGCTATCCCCCCTGCAATTTACAGTCGGTAAGAACAAGTAATTTTACATTTTTGGCTCTGAATCGGCACTTAACTAAATGGCATCTCTAAAAATACAACCGGTCAATTAGTACTTTAATAAGTTACACTCTAAAAAATTGTTCTGTAACTCGGTGTCCTAAACGTTCGCCATGAAGTGTCATTATGAAGTGTTGAACATTGCAAGAGATGCAGATGAATCCGAAATTAAATCAGCGTACAAAAAATTGGCACTGAAGTGGCACCCGGATAAGAATTTGAACAACCCCGAGGAAGCTAAAGAGCAGTTTCAGTTGGTGCAACAGGCATATGAAATTTTATCGGATCGCCATGAAAGAGCTTGGTATGATAATCACCGAGAGCAGATTTTGCGTGGAGCAGATAAGGATTATGAAGATAACTCTTTAGTTGTTTTTCAATATTTCACAACATCGTGTTTTAAAGGTTATGGCGATGATGAGAACGGATTTTTCTCAGTTTATCAGAAAGTTTTTGAAACCATAGCAAAAGAAGATTTGGAATATATGGAAAACAAAGAGGAATTTAAAGAAATTCCTTTATTTGGTAATTCAAAATCGGATTATTATACCACAGTCGGTCCTTTTTATAACTATTGGTTATCTTATTCAACCAAAAAAAGTTATGTATGGTTAAGTCCTTTTGATATTAATGAAACTAAAGAACGTCGGGTACTTAAATTAATGGAGAAAGAGAATAAGAAAGTCCGGCAGAAAGCAAAGAAGGAAAGGAACGAAGAAGTTCGAAATTTAGTTGCTTTTGTGCGTAAGAGAGATAAACGTGTTCAATCTCATGCAAGATTTGTCGAGGAAAAATCAAAAGAGAACAAGCAGAAACGTGAGGAGTTAAATAAGCAACGACGTGCTGAACGCCGAAAGGAAATTCACGGAACCAACGAAGCAGAATGGTCAAAATTTGATAATGTTCAAATGGAACTAGAAGAAATAGAAAAAAATTTAGCACAACAATTTGGTGAGGTGAACAGTGAAGATGAAGAATCAGAGGAGAATTTAATTAACAATTTATACTGCATGGCTTGTAATAAAGTTTTTAAAACTCCGAAAGCATTCCAAAACCACGAATCAAGTAAAAAACACAAAGAAAATGTGGATGTACTCAAAGAAACCTTGTTGGAAGAAGAAGGGGATTATCTCGAAGATGATATATTATCTGGTGACGATATTTTAAGTGATAAAGAAGAAATTTCACAAGAATCTAATGAAGAAATAATTCAGTCAGAAAATGAAGAAGAAATCTGTAACGTGATTAATTTAAAATCGAAAAACAGGAAGAAGAATAAGAAACCCCATAATATTCTAACCATTGAAAGCGATGATGAGTCTATCAATATACAGCCTCATGAATACGAGGAAGAAACATCGACAGCAGCCTCTAAAAAGCAAAGACGAAAATCAAAGAAAAAGAATAATCCCTCCTTACCTGAAGCAACGAAAATAAATTTAGAAAGTGATGATGAAGTATCTATCCCATCTAGTCGCAAACAAAAGAAGAAAAAGGGGAAGAAATGCAATGAGGATGTTGAGAATATTGATAGAAATCACTGTTGTGTATCGTGCAAGGCAAATTTCGAATCGAAGAATAAATTATTTGAACATTTGAAGAAGACAGGACATAGTGTTTATTTACCGAAAGCACCTCCCCCTATTAAATCTAAGAAAAAAGGACTTATGGAATTTTAGGATGGAATTGTTGATGTAATAAACTATTTATTTGTAAATATAATTTTTCTTTTTCATATTTTTTTTTTTTTGCAATAAATGGATTCGAATTCAAATTGCGGGGATAACAAAATTGTAATTATTTTCGTTAATAAAAATATTGCATAAATTGTTTATTTTGTTTCATTAACAAACAAAAATTTAATATTGAAAAGTAAAATATTTTAAATATGTATGGGAAAATTTTAATGTAACATATCTAGAATTTCAAATTTGAATGGCCATATCGCACTGAAGCTATTCTCTCGAAATTTTTAATCATTTGATCACTCTTAGTCTGAAATATAAAACTTTACGTTTTAATCATTTTTCTCACTTGGGAAAGAAATTAAGTTCAAGCCTGTAAAAAATTAACACAAAGCTTGAAAAATATTGAAAAGCACATAATCAATCGACAGGAAATTTTTCCAAGAAATCAATGCTGCCTGCATTTTTGGATTGTGCGCATATGGGGTCTATTTTATCTTATCTCGAACTCACGTCTTTCCGCTTCCCACGCTCGCCAGGATTGGATTTTTTATCTTAGACCTGACAAAGTTATTTTATCCGTCATCCACCCAATAGCTCAGCAATGAAGCTTGTTGTTGATGTATGCTAACTTATAACAATAAAATGAATCCCGTAACCATTTTAATATAATTTAAAATGTTAGCAACGCGGAAGGGATGAGAAGGAAAATTGTTACCGTCTTACTTATTTATATTTTCAATTTCGTTTTGGTAATACTCTTAAGCATTCTTAACTGGTTTATTTTTGAGATTACTCGAAAAAAAATTTGGGTTTGTTATTTTAAGTGTTATGACATACATTAAATACTAATTGATTATTTAATTAAATCTTTTCTTCCTCGTGATAGTTGATGGAAATGAATTGGAATTATATACACATGAGCATACATAATTAACCGCAAATTTTTAATGTTATTCAATTTTACGAAATCTGATTTCATTGGCATAACCTAATTTTTATTGTAAACTATATTTTCTTCATCCAGTCTAATGTAAACATCTATTTAAAAAATAATCGTTTAAAGACTTGTGTCCCGATCTCTAATTAAAGTATGTATCTGCTTAATTTTCAGATAAATATGACATAACCTTCAAATTTCAATGTGGCAATTTTGCTAACCAATCAAACAATATTTTACAAGAGTTACATCTACTGATTATCTATTTAAAAGTTTAGGAGCCAGTTTGAAAATAATCTTCATACAAACTTAAAAGTTTTAATACAAATAATTATCACCAAAAGAAACCTTTAGATGCTTTAAGTGAAACATGTACTTAATGACTTTCAGCAACAAACCGCTGATATTACGATGCTTATCTGACTTTTATCAAAATATATCTTGAAGTTTTATTATTCTTAAACTCAATTTTGATCTGCAGTTTAAAATAAATTTCACTCTAGCTAAAATTAAGTTTAGTGCATGATTATGAAACGAAAAATTATATCTCTAATCTTTTTTAGATACTCATAAAAGTGTCGTCAATTCAATTAAAAAGCATACAAAAATTTCAAACTTCAATTTCCATGACGTAAGTTATAAAATATAATTTTTCTAGTTTTTTTTTATTACATTTTGCTTGTTTACTTTTATTTTTTAGTGAAAAAATTAATTACCCATCTGCTGAGCGCAACAAAGTCTACATCCTAGACGTTCTCAAACAACATTTTGATTCAGATCGTCCTGGAGATGTTTTAGAAATAGCTTCAGGAACAGGCCAACATGCTCTTCATTTCGCAAAACATTTCCCAAACTTAACTTTCTACCCTACCGAATATGAAGATGCACTTTTCAAAAGTATTCGTGCTTATGCTGATGATGCGCCAAAGAAGAACATAAAAGATCCAATTAAAATCGATATCACAATTGATTGTGAAATGTGGAAGATCGATTTGAAAAAATTTGATTATATAATTAATATCAATATGATCCATATAAGTCCGTTTGATTGTGCAATAGGTTTATTTAAAAATACTGGGAAATTATTGAAGAGGGGAGGTTTATTAGCAATCTATGGACCTTTTGCAGAAAATGGAGTCTTGAAACCGCAAAGTAATATTGATTTTGATTTGAGTTTGAAAAGTCGTGATCCGCTATGGGGGATTCGAGATATTTGCGATTTAGAGAAGTTAGCTGGTGAAAATGGGATCCAGTTAATCGATAAGTGCGATTTACCATCAAATAATAAATGTTTGATTTGGAAGAAGATTAAGTAAAAAGGCTAATTGATAATGTAAGACTCAAAATGATTTAAATTCCATTGTAATTTTGGTTGTGATGTAATGGACCATCAATTTGTTATTCAATTTTTTCCTTATATGAATGTTTCTTAGAGCATTCTCCATATTATGTACCATTAATTAGTAATGCCTAGATATGTAATATATTTTTTATCAAAAATGCTCAAAAATATATGAATATTTGTTACGTATAATGAATAAATAGAAAATAAAAAAAATTCGTTATAGAGATTGGATTGGGACTGAAGTTATTACATTAAGTATGTTTCAATAAAACATAAATTAAAGTTAAAACATTAATGAAGTTTCTTTTATATACTATACCCACCTCACGGCTTATCATTATTATCGCAATTTTTCAAGGAAAATGCGTTTTTTTAATGGAAATTTTTTATGTTAAAATATTAGTCGTTTTTATTTAATTTTAACTTATAATGACTAGAATGATTAGGGATATAATTAGATAGAACGAGATTGAATGATAGAAAATTATAATTTGGTCGTTTTGTTCAATTTTAAAATTTCGGGTTGGACCGTATTTAATAGAAGAGATTGAATGATAAATAAGATATTTCTTCATTTTCAACAATCTTTAAAATTTTTGAAAATTTCCGGGAGAATTGATTGGATTTTTTTGTTTTATTTTTTCTGGGCATTCTTCAATATATTTATTACGAAATCTCTAAGGGTTCAAAAACAAATCTATACGCCTATTTTTGAATTAAAAATAAATGTTTGAAAAACTTGATTTTCACGAACTTGAAAGTTCGTATACGAAATCTAAATGTCTGTGTGTGTATGTGCACATCTGGATTTTGTTATGTTGAGGTATATTTGAATTCTGATTGAAGATTCGGAAAATAATGGGGGTAGCTTCTTTTTCGCATATTAGAGAAAACAAAATCATGTACACCACAATACACGTGGCAGAAGTCAAACTTCTTGAGTAGCCTATAACCTTTAACCTATAACATTTTCACTTTTGATATTTACACTTGTAACATTTCCCTTTTCTTACATTTTTTTGAATTTTTAAATTTTTTTGTTTTCTTGAGAATTTTTAATTTTTAAATATTTTTGGTTTCTTGAGAATTTTTAATTTTTTTATTGCTTCGCTTTTTCAATTTCTTAAGTATTTTTAAATTTTTCAATAAATCATCAAATTTTGATACATTTGAAGGAATAATTAAAGTTATAAGTAATTTGTTATATTTATATTTTCCTAATCTCAATATAAAAATAAATAGGTACATACAAAAAGTATAAATGTGTGCAATAAATATAAAAATTAGTGCAAAATTGTGGCACATAAATAAGTCACTTAACTGGTGATAAATACAATATACTCAAAGTAGAAATAAGTGATGTACCAATTCAAGAAGACTCAAAAGTTGACTTGAATTTTTAAGATACTCTTCTACTTTAAGATTTAAAAGAAAATAGTAAAAAATTTAAAATTTGTTATTTTAAATCGAACAATGACATATTAAAAATAAAGTTGGTACTATTCTAATTGTAGTAAATTATCATATAATAAACTATAGTTTAGTATGCATGTGTATTTTTTTCAATAGAAATTCTTTGAATAAAAACGGATGTTATGTTAATTCTAATTGAAAACGTTTTATGAATTATACCCTATCATGTCTTTAGAGTTGATTGACATGATGAATATTAAAGTGTAATATGAAAGTGACTGTTTTGGCACTGAGGTAGGACATTCAGTTTACTTTTAACTGAAAATTTAAATTGAAAAACGTAATATCAATACAAAATAAATTGTCATTGTTGGATTTAGTTACTTTAGATGAAGTAAGTAATCAAACAAGATTTTCTTTACTTTATATCAGTTAATTACTGATGTAGAGTGATGTGGAAAACACTTCTTAGTCTGTAATCTGCACTATTTGAAGGTGCAGATTTACAACCTGGAAATACTGACTGATAACAGTAATAGGGGCATTCACGATACAATCTCTAGTACAATTTATCATAACGACCTGGGTCTGAACAGCGGTATGAGCATGAATTGTATAGTTTATATTGCTTCTCTACTGTCTGCAGTACGACCCAGTCACAACAACTGTAGTATGGTTTTTTATTTTTCTGCTAGCATACGACTGAGAAAACGATTTTTTAAAGAGCTAACCTACAAATTATAAAAAATAAGATTAATAATTTGCGGAGTGCGTTGAGGCATGAGACGAAAAAGGTAAATGAAATTAAAATTATTTTGACATTTAGTATTTGTTGTGCTATTTAGATAGGGTAAGTAAAATGTTTAAAGCATATTAAATAAGCAGCCAAGGTCATTACCAGTCGCATCATAGGGTTAGACGTCCTAAGATTTGACTTTCGACTTATCGTACTGCAGATCATTCCACTGATTGTATCGTGCATGGGCCCTATAAGGGGTTCCACATATTAAATTTGCCAAATAACATACCTTACTTTTAATTTATCAAATTGTATCATCAGACTATTACGAGATTAAAGTATGAGTATATATAGTACAAGGCACAATATTCAAGAAGGCACATATAAGTAACATTTTTTAGTACAACTGCTTCTTTAAAAGTTCAACCTAATTGCGATATTACGTATAAATATAATTTGTAAAAAGAGATCAAATTGATCTAGTATATCATCTTCTATATCACAGGTATAATAATGTAAAAATGAAAATTGGTTCAATATAATAAATTACTTAAGATAATGAATAAAAACTGTAGATGTGCAGTCTCAAATTCAGTTCTTTAAGAAGTACGAAGGTCTCCTGAAAAAAAAAAAAATTATTTTTTAATGCAGAAACAAATCCTTTGTAAGAGAAGTAGAAGTGCTTCAATTTGAATTTGGCTTTAAACACATCATTCAAATAAAAATTGATAGCAACATTTGTTTCCCTACTAATATTAATTATCTCCTATTTGAAATAATAAAAAAAAGATTAATTTTTGAGATGTTTCATTCTTTCAAGTTACACAAGCATAAGTTATGAATTGCACTGAACATTTTTAACTCTGCTCAAACAAACATTTAAAAAACCATTTACAGACAAATGTAGTGTTCAAGGCATAAAGTTATTAAACTTAGTAAACAATTAATTGAAATGCAAATTTGTATCAAAATCTTTTTTTAAGAATTTGAGGATTCAAAATTTTTCATAAATGTAGATTGGAGTAATAACAAAGATCTCACATCCATCACAGTTAATGAAGTGGTATTTTTACTTACATTATTTATGGCAAACAAATAAGGTTATGTCGGTCATAAATCCTATCCTGTACTTCATCGCTACTAGTTGATCTATCAGCAGGCACTGATAAACAAGATGAAATGAATGTAAGTCCCATCCCAATTGCCGCTAACCATATTCCAAGTCCAAGTGTACAATCACCAGGAAAAAATGGGGAAGCTGCTTTCCCACATAAATTCATAACACGTGTAGAACCCCAAGCAAATGGGTGAAGCATTAGTCCAATTATAAAACACATACCTTATAAAAAGAAAGAAAAAAAAAATTTTAAATTTAGTATCTAGGTATAAAAAGTGCATACCTGCTAATACTTGTGCAACTCCAGTAATTGTAAATATACTCTTTTTGCATATACTTTGGAAGCAACAACTCATCACAGCGCAAATAACTGTGATACACATGATTTGTATTCCTAGAATCAAAACAGTCGGAACAAAAGAAAAATCAACAAAAAAGATTTTCGGCTTTTAGTAATTGTTTGCCTCAGTTGCTTACCTAAGGATATAAAAAACATGGCAGCTTTCCAAAAATTTGGGAACACTTCGGAATCGGTCGCAAAACCTCTAGCAGCTAGAGTTGTACAACTCATTCCAACATCTCTATCTTCCCTTGATGGCTTATTACACCTTGTGTATACCCCAACACTTGGTGAATATATAATTGTTTCATTATCATATGTTACAGATTTAGGTGTACCTATTAACCAAGCTGGACTAAACAGTGCCAGCAACATTAGCACTGTTGCTATTAAACTGGTTAATAGCCATAAGACGCTCCGACTTGTCACTATTACATACCACATGGTCTGAAAGGTACAAAAACTATTTAAAAAATTTTATAATTTGAAAATTGGTAAAACAAAATAATAATTTCAAATGAGGTTGCCACTTTAAGGTTAGGGTCATAATCTAACAAAAGGTTAAATGGAGTAGAGTAAGGTAACGTTTTGGTTTCATGAAATAAAATATTATTTAAATGAATTATAAACTTGTCTATAAAAATATTATATTCCAGCTGCATTCAAATACAAAAATTAAAATTTTAAGGTTATGTATTTTAATTATGTGAAAATTATTCAAAATCAAAAACTATTATTGCTTTTGTAAGTCGTATAAAGACATGAAGATATTTAAACTTGCTAAAAATAAAACATTTTTTGATTATTTGCAAAAATAATAAGAACCCGCACTTTCTAAAAATAACTATTGATATTTTTACTGATAAACAGTTAAACTTCAAATAATATTTTTTCAAGTATGTTGTGAATCTCACTTGTCATGTTAAATTGAATAGCTTGCATAGTTTCATAAATTTTAAAATCAACATAAAAGATTTTAATACTTCAAATATGTCAAAAGGACTACAAAGTAGTACATCTTCAGTTTCTTTTAGACGGACAAAATCAAGTAAAGATGAATCTTCTAGCAGATTTGGGATCGACAGCAGAGTACCAAGTTTATTTTTTGAAGAGCTCGTACTAAATTGGGATTATTCTAACGGAGATTTGCCCACTATTTTTGTCGAGGTAAAAAGAAGCAATTAAACCTTAAAATAACAAGATTTCAATATTTAAAAAATTCTAACCTTATTTTTTCAAAGGGATACCAATTTCTTCTTTCAATTATTTATTAATAAATTCAAGGATGGGTGGAAAATAATTGTTTTTATACTTTTTCAAAAACTAATTTAGCAATTTTGCAGATCATGTGCAAAAATAAAATTTATTTTTATTTTTAGGACCAACGGTTAACTGAATCCAATGACAATCTTCCAACACTCACCATCAGTCCTATGGAAGAAGAAACAATTTTACTACTTTGCAAAGGAAATAAAATCAATGCTAATATTCTTAACAGTTTTAGTATAGTGATTAATTCATTTAATAATCTAACAGACTTAAAATTAGAATTTTGCGGATTAGAAGATGATCACATTGATATAATTAGTGATATCCTCTTAGATTATGAGCAAATACATTTATTGAGCCTAAATGGAAATCCTCTTCCCAAGCAAAGTTTCTACAAAGTATTGGAAGGAAACACTTTGAGAGTTCTATCTCTGCAACTTTGTAAAATAGATGAAATTGGAGCGGAACTATTAAGTAAAGAATTGTTGATTCAGGAAGACAGCAATTTGATTTATTTAAATTTGGGTTGTAATTATCTGACTAATGATGGCTTATATCATATAACAAAAATTTTGAGAGGAAACCGAACCTTATATGGTTTGAATATAGCTGATAATAGTATAGATGATGATGGGTTTCTTGATTTGTTTGATGTTTTCTGTAAGTTTCCTTTGGAACATGAAGAAATCGTTTTTAGAAGACGGAAAAATATGGAATATTTACTAAAAAAGGAAGCAATTGTAAGTAAATGCAGAATTACCATTGGAATTGTTTTGTTTTTCACTATTAATCATTGAGGATGTTTAAGAATTTTACCCAAAATTTTCAATTTTATATTTGCTGTGAACTTAGTGGCAGAGGTCAGTTATACTGAAATTTATTACATTTAGCAGTTTTAAATACTCTAAATCGTTTTAAATAACTTCAGTTACTTTGAATCAGTCAATTAAAAAATTTTCAATTAAGAGTAAGGTTAAGTTTAACATTTAGATCACAGTTGACCAAATAAGCGTGAAATTTTTGCTGAGAAGCAGCATGTTTAGCAAATCCGTTAAGGGCAATTTCTCAGCCATTTATATTTACTATTAAAATCAACCAAACATTTTAAAGTTGGTATTGCAAGCTTACCAAGCTTGAATATGAAACTAGAATTTTTATATAGAAAATACACATTTATTGTAAGAAAATGATAAAAATTATTTTATTCGATGTATTGCCCATCGTGAGCTATACATTTTTCCCACCTATCTAAAAATTTGTGGAAGCCACACCAATAAAACTGTTGCTTCTTGGGGCGTACCAGTCATCGAGTCATTTTCATAGGAAGTGAAGTGCTGCTCAGCAAGTGCAGGTCCCATCGATGCAAATAAGTAATAATCGGAAGGAGCCAAGTACAGTGAGCAAGCCGCATGCAAAAGTATTTCCCAATGTTTTTGCAGCTCATAATAGATAACACCTTCTGATCCCACCATACATAGAGCATTGTCGCCTGTGTTAGCAATTTCGCCTTGCAGTCAATGTCGATGGTTCGTCTGAATATTCCCATGATTTTCTACGCTTGGGATTCTCAAAATATTATCCACTTCCATCGCCAGTCACAATTTGATGGAGAAATTACTTACTTTTGAATCTGGCGAACAACATTTCACAAGTAGTTTTCAAATTTTCCTGCTGTCTTTCATTCAATTCATGTTCTGAATCTTTCCCATGCCTTCCAAACGTATGGAGACAGCTTTTTGTGTCACATTGAAAATCAGCAGGTTGTTATTATGTTTGAGTATTGTCTTCATTCAACAATGCTTGCAATTCGGAAGCTTCAAGCTTTTTCTGTGGTCATCCACGTTCTTCATTTCTCACGTCAAAATTGCCACTTTTGAATTTTTAAAACTACTTAAAGCACTGTGATTTACCAAGAGCATGCTCACCTTAAGCTTCGATAAGCATTTGATGCGATTCTGCAGCAGTTTTCTTTTTCTTCAAATTCTACATGTTCAATGCTAATGTTCAAACTATGCTGTTGTATGAAACTTTTATTGTTGTGAATTGAAAATCTTTGTCAGATGTCTAAACAAGGAAATGGTATCAATGACTTAAAAATAAGAAAATTACACATACGGACTAAGAGATATCATATAGAAACTCTTAAGTGTGTAAAAAAAAAGTAAGTTCCTGTTTTAAAGATTGAGATTTATAAACTTATAGTCCAAAATATGAAACTACATTTCGTTTTTAGATAAAATCATACAAACTTAACAATATTCCCAAAACAAAAAAGGAGTCAACAATAAAAAAAAAGAAATCAGCAGAATTATTAACAAAACGTGCTACAGGTAAGCAAAAATTAAATTTATTTAATAAGAATATCGCTGCTCTTTTTTTTAATATAAATTAAAATTCATAAAAATTTATTTAAATGATAAATGATAACTTAATCGACTTTTACATCCTGATAATTGTAGTTGAATAATACAAACAATATCTCTTTTAGCAAGTTCAGTGGCAGGTTCAATGTCTGCATCAAGTAGAAAATCTATTGATATGGAAATAGAATTGGAATTATGTAAAAGTACTCATCCTTTTGTATGTGAAAGCGAACCAGAAAATAAAGAAATTTTTTGCATAGGAAATAATTCATTAGCACACCTAAATATATCTTGTAAGTTCTCAATTTATCATAAAAATTTTGTACCTCGGAAATTTTACATTTGATGTTCACTATGCATTCCAAATTATTGAAATCATTTAGTTCAATCAAATCGTAAAACTGGACATTGGTCCATCTAAATGTCAAAGTGCAGTATTATAATAAATAGATTGACATCATGAAATTTGATGTTGGATGCAGTATTTTTTTTTTTTACAGATAATAGAATAGGCGATGCAACATTAGAGAAGATTTTGGATACAATAGCATACCAGAAGAAAACATTTAATTTTGATGATACTGATAGGACTGGATTGACAACAATTATAACAGCAAATTATGAAACCTGTGAATACCAAGATCTTGTAGATGAAATAAATAATTTACTAACAAGCTCGCCTCAGTCGAAAAGTTTAACTAAATCTGAGTCTCCATCTGTAACAAGACGTAACAGTTTCGAAATATAATTTTTATAAACATGCATAATTTTTTAAAACTTTTTATACATATTATTGATAGAAATAAAAAAATAATGAAAACATAGGGTTTTGTAAATATTAAAAAAATAATTATAAGCAAATTTAAATATTGGTAATAAATGCTCGATTGTGAGTCACTGATTGATTAATAGAAATTTTATATAAAAACAGGTCATGATGATTAAAACCTCGGGAAAAAATCGTAAACCTACATGTCACAATTTATTTGAACAAACTAATGTTGGGTTGGCAAGAAAGTTATTTCGGTTTTGTGGTATGGAAAAAAAATGATTTGTTAATTCTGGCCGTTTTTCTTTGATTGTTTCATCCAGTTTTATTAGTTGTTGACAGTAAACATCTGAATTGATTGTCTGGTTCCTTGAAAGCAGCTCAAAATAGATATTCAAATTAGAATACACCTAGTCATCCAAGTGTTGAAGGCACCTGGAACCTGCTAATTAAAAGTGCAACAGTCACAGATAAGGTTGCACTATTACAGAACATAAATTTGATAAAAATGTAGCTCTATAATTTCATTGTTTCATTAAATTCTTCCATCATTCCACTCCAGGTTCTATATTAATAAAATTCAATAGAAATTATTATATTCGGGAAGTACATTGAAAAATAATGGGGGTAGTTCCTTTGTCGCATTTTGGTAGCTGTAGAGGAACTTCCAAAAATGGGGGTCAAAATGTGACATTTTTTTAAATTTTACACCATTAATTTCTGTTTTATCAAAAATAATGTAGTTGAAATATTTCAATGCAGGTTATGTTATTTTTCATCCACCCAATAGCACGGTTATGAAGCTTGTTGTTGTTGTATGCCAACCTACAAAAATGAAATAAAACGATAATAACTAACGTTGCATCTCATTTTCACTAAT